>VCRD01002191.1:46700-69433 GCA_006783055.1 Trinorchestia longiramus | reverse complement strand
GTTGAAGCGAGCTGTGCTGAGTGCTAATTGTGAGCATGAGCCACTGCTAATCAGGTCGCAGCGGCTCGCTGGACACCCGCTAACCCAGAGAGCTGTTGAAGCGAGCTGTGCTGAGTGCTAATTGTGAGCATGAGCCACTGCTAATCAGGTCGCAGCGGCTTCCTGGACACCCGCTAACCCAGAGAGCTGTTGAACCGAGCTGTGCTGAGTGCTAATTGTGAGCATGAGCCACTGCTAATCAGGTCGCAGCGGCTCGCTGGACACCCGCTAACCCAGAGAGCTGTTGAAGCGAGCTGTGCTGAGTGCTAATGGTGAGCATGAGCCACTGCTAATCAGGTCGCAGTGGCTCGCTGGACACCCGCTAACCCAGGGAGCCGTTGAAGCGAGCTGTGCTGAGTGCTAATTGTGAGCATGAGCCACTGCTAATCAGGTCGCAGCGACAGTTGATGCAGGGCTGCTCAAGAGCTGCGGAGGACCTCTTGTACAGCAGCGGGGAGGGTCTCGAGGGAGAGGGGCTCTTTATGGTTCCCTCTGGGCAAGTTTTCCAGCGATTAAGTGGAGAGACTGGTGTTTATTAACAATGATATTGGGTATTATTGATTCTAATAGATACAAGAAAGTGTTTCGTAGATTCGATATATGTCTACCGTTAAATAAGAACACTCGGTATTGTCAACATCAGAACGACTTGATTTTGTTTCAGCGAATTCACAAGCGTTGACGAAAGATACGTAATACATCACTCTCATAAACATTTAATTTCGAAGTTTTGAGCTGGGACTGTTCTGAACACAGGTGATCTGCAAAGGACATAGTCATTGCTGATGGGAAATAAACGTTCTTATCACGCATGGTAGAATTAAACATCCAGTCACACGACCAGCGTTGGGTAACTTTTACCAAGTATCGCTGTGATACACACTGTGCATTGCAACAATTAACGTATATTATAACTTTTGTGTCTAATCATTCTCAGAGAGTAGGATAACTGGAGCCTTGGTGTGTTGGAGCCTTTTTACGTTGAACAAGTGCCAATTTTTTTATAGAATTAGCCTACATAACATCCAGCCTGATTAAATTAGTACAAGTTTTTTTCCGTGGCAGTACAGTGTTTAATTAATAATCAATAAAAATGATAGGATTGAAAGTGATTGTCCTTGTTATTCTTTTTTTGGACAAACAATCTTCAATGTATATTTAAAAAGTGTGGATCATTAGACACATAAACATATTCCTGTAAACGTAGCTTTAGGCCTCGAGGTGTGTACATGTATCAGGTGAAGAATTGGATATTTTCATGGAAACGTCAAACTTTCCTCCGAGTCTCCCACTGCTATCTAACAAAGGAATGTATTCCGGCTGACCGCACCTTTTTTCAAGCATTCGTACTGTAAATAATGACAAAATATTAGGATCTGACCATCTACTTTAGTAATAAACTTTACTGTTACTTGAAAGCTTTTTTCTCCTATTCATTCTCCAATGTTGCTTCTTCCAACAATGAACAAATTAATTTCCGAGTCTAAAAACCCACTGCTGAATTTAATAAGTCTCTTCCAGTGCTGTATTCGTGATTTTCTTTCAGCTATGAAAATAACTCATCATGAATGATGTACCACTTCTTTTCTCTTGAGACGCTGGTTCAAACTGACCTTATAAGTAAGATATTACGAATATTACTCTGCATATATAATCTTCAATTAATGCTTGCCTAATATCTCGCTACTGACTTTTTATTTTTTTTTGTATCAAGTAAATGTTTATTTCATTTGAAGGCACTAAACACACATGTTCCACTTCCACAAGTACTTACACCCGCAGTGAATTTCGATGTTATATTCCTGGCACCCGACAAGAACAACTATACCAGTTCTGCTGCAGCTTTCCTCTGTAAGACCCCTGATGGTTCTGCTTACACCCTCCAGTTGTATACCGTCAAGCCTGGCATGAATTTACCACTTCACAAATGACAAAACTACGACAACCACCCAACCCACTTCTTCGCCATGGGTACAATGTCTCCTTGCAGTTGTCTTACTCGGATAATTTCCCCCAATATGTACTGGAGAATAACTTTCAGAGAGCAATATGTTACAAAACATGAAGCATTTTAGTTCATTCTCTCTTTTAAGATCGTTCAGCTGTTGCCTGAACTGTAAAATCTATTCGGTTCAACTACGGGGCTTGTGTCAAATTCCCAAAGTTCGAGAAGTAGAACTCTACACTTTGCTAGTCAATCACGCAGTCAACATACAACGTCTTCCCCTCTAAACCCCACCAGCAAGGTAAAAGTTCAGATGCCTGATAAAAAAAAATTCTTCGCAGGCACATCCACAACGCCCTGCCTGTGTTTTTTTATTTCTTTGTTCTGAAGTTCAGAATTAAAGACACATTTTGTATCTTTGCTTCTGCATTACCGCTTCAGAAATGTACACCTGGTGCTCCCTACACATCTACTGGTCGCTAAAAATTGTGACAAATTCCTAAATTTTCATGTTTGAATTCAAAGTATAAATTTCATACATTGGATTTCCGAGCAAAATTAGCTCGATTTTCGGTCAGACTCTATAGACTTATAGACTTATGTATAGAAAGAAATGAAATAGTGTCATGCACTGCGGTGTTCAATAGGAATATTTTATAGGCTCGATAAAGACGATGAGCCTCGATTCTTTTTCTTGTTCTTCTATTCCCTTTGTTTACCCCCTTTCAACCTTTGATAGTTAAATTCATGAAAAGAGCTTTTCCTAAATTATATTTCATAGAATCATCAAGAAAAAAAATCTGTCTTAGGCTTATGCAGATGAATAAATTAAATTTATGCGAGGAAGTTTTTAATTTCCCATATATTTCATAAACGATATGTTCTAAAAGCCTCCCTAATATAATTGATGAACATTTAACCTCACATGAGTTTTTAGCATTTCTTCTTAAACAAGTTTAGGACAAAACGTATGGTCAGTGCTATCCTAAATCAACTAAAATTATGGATGGCAAATCTTTCTTTTGCGTCAATGCTCGCCCCTTTTGGATTTCTCTCGGTGATCGATGTGCGCTGGAATACGCTGGAATGATCTTCTGTGTTCCATACATGTACGTGAGTTACTGACTATTCTAGATGCTGGAAAATAACTTTTTTTTAAAGGAAGCTTCATTCAAAAAAGGAAGTTATGTTTCCGCACTCAGTAGAAATAACTTAAGTAGCTCATCAGAAACTATTCTAAGTAGGATTGAATGAAACAAAACTATTTAACACAAAGGGGTCTGGGTGTGTAAAACAGAATATGCGTGAATCAAAGTCTTTAACATAATTTAAACTATTTCTCACTAGGTTTCCTGCATACAGGTCACATTTTACTGATCTACCTTCGGTCACTAGAAGTCATGGTGAGTTTAATTTTGCTAATTATTTACACTTTGAACTTTTTTGAGTGACTCTTCACAGTCTCAAAGTCTGACACTGACGATGCTCAAGCATTCGAAGTCTTCAAACTTTACCAATAGTTTTTACTTATTTCTTATTATTAATAGACTCACTCGGCATCTCTCTTTCTTACCTCCCCATCGCCTTCGGAAGGTAATTACTGCACCAAATTGCAACGTTTTCGTTTTAATTCCGACAGCACCGAGCACATTTTCAACCCTCGTAAAACGCTACACAACGACCACCTCTCCCTCTCTCTCCCACCGTCAATCGATGAGGGTATTTTTGAGCGCTGCCGCGTTTTTAGCGCTGCCCTCAGTTTTTCCTCGCTGCGATTTTTGATATTTTTTGAATAATAAGCTTTAGCGAAACGAGGGTCGGAGCTCGAGAAGCTGCAAAAGAGGCTCTGTAAGAAGTCATTCAGAAGGCACGATCAAAAATTCAGGAAGGTTTAGGGCTGGCGCCGGGGCTGTTTGCTTGCTTGAGAGGGCAGTCTTTATGCTGCTCTAGCTACCCTTCCTCTCAATGGCACCAGTTTAATTTTCTGCTGTCAAGAAACAATAGCCTTCTTTTTGCTGGTGCCTGGCCACTGTTTGTACTCCGTGCTGTAATGCCCCGGCGACTTTCCTAATACACAGAAATACAAAAGCTCAATCATTGTTCGTGCTTTTTGTTATTAAAACGTGTCTTGAAAATTTGCATGCTTCTATGATATTTTCAAGGTGGTCTCACTGGAAAAAATTGCTAGCACATATGAATCAGTTTTTTGAAGTCTTATCCACTTCATTAAGAAATAGAGCCACAGTGCAGCGAAAAACTACACAAAACATGTTCACTTTTTTACGTGCCGCATCTGCGACAGAATTAAAAATGAATGCAATTCAATAAAAAATTATTTGCCTATGAAAATGAGCGCATACATTAACTGGTAAGCGTTGTCTTCAACTTTGTGCAGACTGCCTAGAGACACTTTGAAACAATGCTTACTTAAGACAGCTTCCCTCCGTCTTAGTGTTAGTCATTCCAAAATTATAGGAAAAGTAAATGAGCATTTTCGAAGTACTGCTCATGTGCACCAAGCCGAAACTGATGAAATGCCCTCGTATCGACATGCTATTGTTGCTTAATACAATGACGATCAAGAACAAAATAATGTGCATTTGCCAACTCTTCAATAGCACTTTATAAACATCACCCAAATAAAACCTTTTACTAGTGAATACTTCCGTAGGAACCCAAAACGAACATCGCAACAAATACCGTAATTTACTAAATCAAAGCAGTAATGTAGTGCTTCATTGTCTTAATACGGCGGAAATACAATCTATGAAGTTGCTGCATAAGCGAGTGTCCTTCCAAATGACTTCAAAACATGCAAATCAATTTTATTACATTCTTTATTGAGTTATCCTGCATGTTTTTAGATGCCAATGTGCAGCAGCACATACACGATGATAAGTCATTCGTTTCTTATTCCATGGTCACAAATAATGAAGTTCAAGCAAAAGATTATTATCACAGGATGAATGAATAGAATTAGATGAGTAATGAGTGCATAGAATTAGAGATCAAAATTGTCTTATTTTTTCCAGTTGTACACGAAATAAGTATTTCCACATGTGAACTTTGCGACGTGTGATTATATCTAAACCACATCCCTGTAGCTCAGTGTAGCTCACTAGTGGTATTATAATCCGTGTAGGATTATTATAATCGTGTGACTGTCCAGCACTCCCTGTAACAGGGCTACCGTAACACTGTAACAGCACAGCACTCCCTGTAACAGGGCTACCGTACCTCTGTAACAATCCAGCACTCCCTGTAACAGGGCTACCGTAACACTGTAACAGTCCAGCACTCCCTGTAACAGGGCTACCGTACCTCTGTAACAATCCAGCACTCCCTGTAACAGGGCTACCGTACCACTGTAACAGTCCAGCACTCCCTGTAACAGGGCTACCGTAACACTGTAACAGTCCAACACTCCCTGTAACAGTGCTGTTATTATACCTATGAAAGATAAAGTCCCTATAAGTAAACCAATGAAATAAAAACTCAACTTTTACACAGATCGAAAAGTTTGCTTCTTTATTTGATGGAAGTCTTGAAATGATTTCAAATCTATCACTGTACGCAGAGTGATGAATCCTATCAAAAACATTATCAATATTCCATTAATTCTCGAGTGTTCGACCATGATTTCATAGATTCCGTAGCGCTTTAACTTGGCTTCTTGAGCGTGAAAATATTACTGAAACACTAAAGTGAAAGCCTAATTCCCTCTCTAATGACTCTCAGATTTGCCACTCAGGTTCAGTGGCTTAAAAACTATACTGATTTAAGGCCTGAAGAAGCCGCTGCATTGCTTTTCCTTCTCCCGCTCACTTGCAGTGCGCAAAAAATTCTCAAAATTTGAGACTTTACAGGTGGTGTAGCAGGAGGGGAAGGCAGAGAAAAGAGTTAATGTCAGAATTCATCCTAAGATTCTAAAATGAATGGTGGTATATTATTTGTGACTATTCTTACCTGATTGCGTTAGAGTTTTGGTTATGAGGGCTTTATCGTCACTCACAATATTATGCTTACTGGTAAAATTAAATAGAGACAACGCTGCATAACTCAGCTAAAGAAAAATAGTGAGCATAAAGCATGCATCTTCTGTAAGATATGAGTTAAATGGGTGGTAAAATTAAATAGAGACAACGCTGCATAACTCGGCTAGAGAAATAGTGAGCATAAAGCATGCATCTTCTGTAAGATATAAGTTAAATGGAGACGATCCTAACGAGACTCTTTTTAAGTCGCAGATATCAATTTATTCTATTCGATGATCTGGTTTGTGGTGCATCTGAGTTTCTATAGACATGTCAGCACCTCTCCTCCAAATAAGCAGCATCTCTCTTTAACTATGCTCTCTGCAGTAACGCTAAGACGAAATTAAAAGACTGTTCAAATTCTGCGAAACCTATCTCCTCCATACGCTATTTCATACTCGTCTGTCTGAAACAGGAATGATGATATAGCGAATTTACTACACATTGAGTTTTTTTCCTAAGCTAATTATCATTGATGTCTGAGCCCACATCTGCCAGACCAGTAAACCACTCTCCCTACATGATGTCTCTTAACAATCTAAGCATAAAAGAAAGTGAACAAATATGTCTTAGTTTCATCATCAAAGAACTCCCACTGTTGACTCTGAGATTAAATAATGAAGGCTACGGTATTTTTCAGCATTAAGATAAAACTTTTCGTTTTTTTCATCATTTTAAAGACTTTTTCAAACTTTTTAAAACATTTTATAAGAATTATCATATACGTTAACGACCCAGACTAAAAGCGAAAAAGTAACTTAAATCTTAGTTTCAATGTCCGTAGATTTTTTTCTACTTTGGGTAACCTATTCGATGGAATCTACAGATAAATGTATGTAATTTTCAATATAAGTTTCGTAAATCGTAGATATTTTTTGGAAGCACGAAATTATTTGCTCTATTTGAGAGAAAAAATCGCCTTCAACTGCCATCACCATATCTGTGTGGTATTCATATAGGATAGAAATTTATAATCACATGGGTAACATAAGCGGAGCAAAAAAATATTTCCTGTTTAGGATATTCACTCACAAATTAAAGTGGAACTAGGGCCCTCCACTTCCTAATAAGGCACCCAGTGCATCTGCATTAGGGATTATAGTCATGGAATATTGAGAGGGACTACTTGTTCATATTCTTCTATTAGATGTACAGCCTTCCCTTTTCAAAATTACTCGAGACGCTTGTGTTGGCATGACAATGCTATGTTTATCCAGACTCTCCTCGATGTACCAAAGCTCCATCATTATCAATAGAATTATCTGTGAATGCATAAACGTTTTGCTAATCCTAATTTGAATATCACATTTCTTCCTTTAACAGAAGCCCGACCCGCTACTGAAACAAGTTTCTTTTACAGAGCTGAACTATTTTTCTTTTTCAGAGCTAAAGTAAAAAATAAACCCTTTTTCTCATTTAAAACTGTCATATCGGAAGTATTATACATTATTGTATGTGTTGCTACACTGGACGACGAACAATGTATCATGAAGTTAAAATTAGAATGAATCATAACAAAATTCGCTATAGAAAGCAAATACTTAGATTGCTCCACTAAAGCCCCTGTTATCAAATTTAGCTATGTGACCGAATTCCTTTCTTGTTAAAATGAGTTAAACGAATAATATCTTATAAATCTGAGTGTAATTTTATGCTTTTTAATTGCATTATTGATTTCGCAAAGAGCTAAACGAAAATCTTCGCTAGATAAGATGGAACAGTTGCCATCAAAGAAGAGGAAACGTTTCAGGGAACATTTTATCGCATGGGTTCTGCTTCTAATCATTTTGGAGGAGTTTGAGATATTCATGAAGGTGTGTCTGACTATCATCTCCCTTCCCCGACACCTGTTTACCCAAAAGATTTCTGAGACATATCAAAGACCGCGCCAAGATGGACTTTCCTCAGCGTCTGTGAGCGCTCCATTTTGACTCTTGCGCCGGCCAGCACAGAGGCGGTCAAACGACCCGAGCTGGCGCTTCTTTAAATCCCAGCAAATTGTCGCTCACGGAGGGGAATAATTTCGAAAAGCTGAGCCTCTTCAAATATTTGTGCACCATGTAAATGCCCCGCTGCTGAAAACTAAAAATCATTGACAAGTTAAAACGGTAATTAGAACATTTTGAATAAGATTTTTGCTGCGATGGAGATGATCACAGGATTTTTTTGGAATGTACGACTTTAACTGAAAAGAAGGTCTTATGATAACTGGAGGTCATTTTTTTGACGAGAATGATTGGTGTTTTGAACAGGAATTTGTCTATCAGTTGGTAGTCTTACTTTCCGATTTCTTATACGTTAGCAATGTACATGCATTTCATCAAGTTTCGGTTTGTTTACGCAATCTGTAACGAAGATAAATTATCAAAACGCTGTAGAAAATTTTACTTCTCTCTAAAAACAGCAATTGTGTTGTAATTCAATGTAGAATTTTTTGTCAATACAAAATTGACACATTCAAAATGCAAGCCCTTCATGTTAGAGCACTTAAATTACCACTTATTATGAAAATATATTCTATTATAATTTGTGCAAAACATGACTTAGTAGGTCTTCAATGATCTCTGCCGAAATTCTCATTCAATGTTTACTACAATAATTCAATTTCATATTCCACTTACACAATTTCGTTTTTCTTGTCCTGTACAGAATTAAAATAGCTGCATACTCTGCATTTTTCTAAGAACTAACAGTGTTCAACAACTATTACCGTAATTAAGAACAGTGATATGAACTACAGCCTCTAGTTGCATCACAAAAGAAGAACTGTTGACTATCATGCCATAATCAGAAGATTGACGATCTTTTAAACGTGGCAAAGTTGAACAAAAATGAATGTGCAGCTGTCGGTGAATGTGTAGTTAAGATACTTAAAGACGGTTTTAATTGTTTCAGGAAATACAGGTACGAGTATATACGTTCTAAATCAAGATTTAGATGTGTTTAACGAATTCTAAATCCCCTGACGTTTTTTGTAGAACCTTGCAGTTGGCTGTGTTTTACCATTATTTTTAGAACATGTATCATTGTACACTACTACTCCTATTATATGTATTTTTTACTTCAACTTGATTAACCAAATAAGCGTGTAAAGACTCATCTGTCTCTACATGCTCTTTACCTAAAGAAGCAGTAACTGTGGAATGTTATTTTAAAAACATTGGAACATTATCTGGCGACTAATTCTATGTCCCTAACTCCTGAGACCAATGTATGATTGTGATACATGCACGTGAGTAAAATGCCTGTGCGTGAGTGGTATGCGTGTTCGTGACTGAATTGAATTGGTATACGTGCATGATTAATGCCTGTACTTTAGATGGTATGAAACAAACAAACAAACAAACAATCTTTATTTCCAATCAAGTACACAGTACATAGACATTTAGTACATTGGTTTTTCAAATTCTTAAGGTTAACATTCTTAGAGTAAGGGTGATGGTGAGCTCCATGCGACGATCCTGGGATGTGTCCATGGGCGATGAGTTGAGGTCTTACCGATAAGTGCGAGCTCACGGCGTGAAACTAGAAACAGCTCGTATTCATTGCCGGGTTTCGAACCCGCACGCAGTCTTTCTGCACAAGCAGAGACCCGATACAGAACACGGGCCGCATACCACTCGACTACGGTGGCTGAGTATCACCCCATGAGACTTGAGTATCACCCCAAGAATAGGCTAAACAGCTCGTTTCTATAGCCTCATTCTATTTTATTTTATTCTATTCTATTCTAACTCTATACGCTACAACTCTACGTTCCAGCGTCTTACCGGCGCCATGTCAGAACGTCAAGACGTGACTGACGAAGAAAGAAGAAACAACTTATAGAATATTCAAGTGCTTAAGTAAAAACTATTGAATTTATCCTAATTAAAATGCCTTTTCTCTTATTGGGACTGCAGAGAATTAGAGATCCCCATACCATGAAAATAATTTTTTAGTGTTGATTTTTTTACAATTGATTTTTAGGCAAGATTACAGTACGAGTCTGCAAGTTAAGTTTTGACAGGTGAGTAATAGGTGTTGCATTAGTGGAAACAGGTTGTCTCGAGATCACAACTGGAGTATTAGAATGGCAAGAATGAGTGTCCCACGACCGGCTAGGAATAAGGAAAGGATTACACGGTATACTGCTAGGGAGCGATGCAGCAAGTTGCGAAGCGAATTGAAGTCTACGCACAGGTGGTTTCAGCAGAGATTTGTCATCGACAGAAAGATCAGTGACATCAGGTGGAGGGAGATTATTTGGTATGAGTGCGTCCGATACAAACGCAGCTTTCAGGCGATCAATAGAGACAGAGTCTTGCTTTCCGTGCTTCTCGATAATAAAGTATTTAGCAGTGCGTTTAATGACGAGAAAGGGACCCTCATAAGGGCTAGACTTACTGTAAAAAGAACACACTATTCACATAAGGCACTGTCACTTACGGTGTTATATCTTAAGAGCTAAGTTCACGTTAACGCCGGTTTGGGCTCTGCAAGTGCTTCTCAGGGGTGAACTTTTTTTTAAAAAGAACCATAGCGACAGTTCTTTCGTACTAAGAATGGTTTTACAAATTACAGCGAATTTTTAATATTTAAAAATTTACAAGAATCTCACTTAAAGTTACAAAAACCTAATTACAAAAATACAGGAAATTTATTGTAAAAAGTACGATTTAATTTGTACGCGATTAATTAAAATGCATAACTTGAAAATGGAGCATGAGCAGCGATGTGATGCTACAGATTAGTTCTCGATTTCACAAATATCGCGTTACGAGTACATAAATAAATAATAAATGAACTCTTTTCCAATGGAGTATACAATACATATACATTGGATTTTAAATTCTTAATGTTATCTTACGAGCAGTGACGGTGCTTAGTGATAAGATCTTAAGGATAGTAGTGATGCTTCAAACAAGATCCCCGTCCTCTGCACTGCAACGTAAAGTGGAGGCTCGTAAGGGCGTGTCGATAAGCGAGGTTGAGGTGTGGCTTACGCCTAGCGTCCAGTGTAGCAGTTGCTGGACATGTTCTAGCTGTCAATGGTCAGGCACAAACAGACTGTGACAGCTACGGGATCGAACCTGGTCTTTACCGAATAGCAAGCAGGTACCCTCACCAGTTGGCCACACTAGAACATACCTATCAAATGTTTGTAATTCACAGAATTCATGCAAAATTTTATGTTTGACAATGATTGGGTTTAATTACGAAACTATTTTACACAGAAAGTTAATATATTCCATCGAAGCAAACTAATATATAAATATTCCACAAAGCAATATTTTTTACTTCTGTATGGAATTATTACAGGCTTCTTTGCATATGGCAAAGAAAAATATAAATGTTTTATGGTTTCATTTCAGAAAGAATAGAATTTTTTTAATTACTAAAAATGTGTTCCTTATATCATTTTTAATACGCGCACTTCCATCTGCAGCACATATTTTCAGTCGGAGTTCATGAAAAATTATTCCCATAAACATTTAAAAATTAGGGAATGCGATAACCCAGACGTTGGTAAATATTTTGATCTACGGTTCTTCTGTGATACCATTTCCGACCCAGCTATTGGCAAAAATTATTTATAAATTTAGGTTGATCATAAATATTAGCCCTTCTCGCAATGTAATTCGCGGGACAGATTCTCTGAACAATGCCAGAAGTGAGAATAAGCAATACATATGTCAGAATCGATTTTATTAGGAATACATTGTTATTTTTTCATCATACGTGTCCGTGTACATGTCATGATAACAGGAAATACATTTTCGCATGGCCTGATTGCTAGATGGGCAAAAAATATTTTGGATATTTATCACACTAAGGGACAGTGTTAGGAAGTTGCACCGCAATTGCAATCGCAACTAATTGCAACGCAACTGCCAATACTGCCAAGGACAGGACTATTTGAAAGGGTATCTGCGTTTTCTTATATTTTTGAAAATTCATGCAATTGAATTTCCTACACAAACGCTTGAGAGTATTACGGACGCAAAATATAGAATCGGACCGAGTTTCTTCAGTCCTACACCGCGTGGTATCTCATGGTCCTTGATTCATATTTGCGTGTTGTGCGAGACTAAGAGATTCTGTGCGTTACTCTCCGTTGATTCTTCATTCGTTGAGGACATCTGACGATAGTTCTTCTACAACTGCAGTAAGTAAAAACGGTATTTTTTCTTCAATTGTGAGACCTTGTGATTTAGTGTGTTTTAATTAGGCAAGAGCAACGTTGTAGGGTGAAAATGTCTAGTGAATTCGGTTAGTAACATCTAAGAAGCTAAATAATAGCTTGAATTATTTTCTTTCAACAGTACATTTGGTCTATTACTCAGGCCTGCAACACTGTAAACCACGAAAAAGTATCTAATATATATGTTGTCAATAAAAACTAGTGGAAAAATAGCCTTAAATGCCTGCACCTGGTTAGAATAAATTGAAAAATCAGGTGTCCAAGTGTGGTCAGTCAGATGTAGGATGACAGTAGTTCTAATTTTTACTGAGAAAACTTTAGCAACAATTTAGTAATTATGAATACTTATGTGGGACTTTATACATTATTAATTCTGTTGAGTTATAGAGTTGTATGTATTTCATCAATAAAAGACTCACATTATACAATTTAGAGCTCAGTTTCTTTAGTTTCTTAGTACAGTAGAAGTCTTTTTAACCAGCATCCATGGGACTTTGCAGTTGGTGGTTAATATCATCCAAGTAATCACAAACAATTGACCTTATATACCGGTATCATATATACAGTAAAAATTTGTTAACCGGCACTCGTGGGACTTCGAAGTTCCCGGTTGATATCATCCAAGTAACGACAAACAATTCATAGACACGCTAGACATAAAAGGAAAACAATAACAATTGCTTAAAGCAGTGAAACAAGAAAAAACAATAAATAAATATATAAGGCTTGGCCAGCAAGTGCCAGTTTAAAGGAATTCTACTGTACAGAGTAATAGTGGACACATTTTAATTAAAGTACATTATGCTACTGAAGCACACAGGAAAATTTTGAAAAAATGTTGAAGCTTTATGGAAGCAATGCTTCACATCAGGAACTTTTGGTATGCATAAATTTTTTGTTATAAATGTATTTTATATTTTTCTTAGCAGACAATCAGTGTTTAATAGTATTTATCTTGGGAAAGAAAAAGGCTTTGAAAATTATTGAGGCAAAAGTCAAAATTACAAATGGCCCAGTTTAATATACACCTTAATAAAAATATATCTACTGGGTCAGCAGATTGTGTTATGAACTGTCTAACTGTTACAATTATTTGGATGATTCTGGTCCCTCTGCTCAAACTGAAGATGGTTGCCTGTAGTGGAAATTTTGATCTTCAGCTACAACTGTCTGTATTTTGAGCTTCAATAAATAAATTTTTAGTTTCAATAAATAAATTTTGAGCTTCAATTATTAGATTTTGAGTTTCATTAAATAAATTTTTAGTTTTAGTAAGTAAATTTTGAGCTTCTATAATTAGATTTTGAGTTTCATTAAATAAATTTAGAGCTTCAATAAGAGCTAACTGGCCAAGCCTGTAATGCTACTAGGCATTGTAGATACAGAGTCTAAGTAGCTTGATTATAGTTACATCATTGCTAGATTAAATTGTAAATAATCTACAAAATAAAAGACATGCCGTTTATTGTTTCCACAGCATTAAGAAATGGTAGGAAATATGAATACATGCAAATGCTCTAATGAAATATGTTTTTCCATTAATTCCTACATTTCATATCAATTGATGGTTTTTCTGTTTATTTTAATTGAGATTTTGAACTAATATTTCTTTATCTGAAATACAGAATTTGTTGTTTTTATTATTTTTTCAAAGGGTTCACATCAAGATGAATGAAAGCCATTTTATTTTAGTTACAATATTCATTTTTTAATTTTTTATCAGCAATTTTTTAATGTTAATGTTATATCTGTTTTCAGTAATTTTTGTTTCAATCTAGCTTAAGTTTATTTAAATTTCATTGTTTGTTTTTTAGTGATGGATGCTGTTATTATTACTATGTGTTACTGGTCTAGTTTATTATTTTCTTATGTTTCTAACTATATAATAGCACAGTTCTGCATTTTTTCAACCAATGTCTACAATAGTTGTACTTCATTGTATCCATCATTCAACTCTACAAATTTTCAACTAGAAATTAGACATTTGCAAGTGTATTTTCTTCACTTTTGCTTCTACATTCAAAAATATAAAACAAAAAGATTTATCGGACTTGAAGGTAATTCATAGCAACAACATACAGAAAATTGCAAGCTGCTGAAGCCCACAGTTGTGCCTCAATATAAACTACTTTACTATGTATATATGAAATGATTTAGTTAACAGCCTATGCTAAATTTCTTAGTGTTCTATTCTTTTTGCTTTCAGGTAGTTACTGAAGCGTAGTTTTACACCAAGGACGCAATGAGTCATCCAGAGGACATTAATATGTCTGATGCAGAGGAGGAAGAGGAGGAGATTGATGAAGACCTCATTTCTGATGAAGAAGAAGAGGGAGATAATGCATCTGGAGGTGAACGAGTTAATGTGGGCGATCTAGTCTCTGATGCTGAAGATGATGAAGCAGAACTGGAGTGTGATTTATCTGCCTATGAACTATTCCATGAAGGCAATGCTGGTAAGTAATATGTGTATTTTGTCAATGTTTAAGTAGATGGAGACTTTCTAATATTCAAAATACTGGTAATAATGTGTATATATATCACTGTATTCCTTAATATCTGTATGACAAAATGATTGGTGATAAGCAAGTCAAGGAGCAGGTTAAGAGAAAAAGGATAGAAGTTGCATTGTCATTATGGTAATGTCTGCAAAATGCTATCTCATGTGTATTTATTCTGAAATATTTTTACTGTTCACTGAATTAAATACATGTCTTTGGTGAGTACCTACACCTAAACATTTTTGTTCTGAATTGTGCTTTTAATTATTTTTGTCTCCAGGAGCACCTTGCCTGAGCTTCGATATCCTGCGTGACAATGTGGGCACAAACCGCACTGTCAGTGTACCACAGTCCGTTACTTTTGTGACTGGCACCCAGAGTGGTGTTGCTAATGCTAATTCACTTATTTTACTTCAGGTGAGAATTTTGAGCCATGAATTATCTTGCATAAAATATATCTTGATATACTATAAAGGGTCCCCTGTACTTTTTACTAAGAACTGACCTATGCTAGGTGAAATTTTCCCTGATGATACTTGATACTTTTTTGATTGCTTGTGTGAGTTTTTTTCACTCATTTCATGAATTCTACCAGCCCATTTTGTCTTAAACAGGCGTTCCATGTGTATTATATTCTGCTTTTAATTGATTGTAATAGATTACTTAACTTTACAGATGAGTAATCTGACCAAAGTGAGCAACCCTGATGAGAGTGATGATGACATCCCTGATTCTGAAGTGGCCAACATCCAGTCACTCTTCAATGTTCATCCAGGCGTAGTGAACAGGATACGGGTAGGTGCAGTTACCTCTTCTGACTTGTGTTTGCACTTTACCAACAATTAGAGTAGAATAGAATTAAGCAATAGAAACGAGCCTTTTGGCCCATTCTCTTTACCAACAATTAGAGTAGAATAGAATTAAGCAATAGAAACGAGCCTTTTGGCCCATTCTCTTTACCAACAATTAGAGTAGAATAGAATTAAGCGATAGAAACGAGCCTTTTGGCCCATTCTCTTTACCAACAATTAGAGTAGAATAGAATTAAGCGATAGAAACGAGTCTTTTAGCCCATTCTCTTTACCAACAATTAGAATAGAATAGAATTAAGCGATAGGAACGAGCCTTTTGGCCCATTCTTGGGTCGGTACCCAAGTCCCATGCCGTAATTTTAGCCGCCGATGATCATATACAAATCGACCACGGCGGCAGCGGGGCTCGAACCCGGGTCTTTCCGCATCACAAGCGGGTTCGCTCACCAGTCGACCAAGCTGCGTATACCAATTATGTACCAACATATCCTCCAAAAATATTTGTGTTGGTACATATGTATACCAACATGAGGGCATTTTGTTGGTACACTATATATATTAATATGTAGGCACTATGTTGACATAAATGTTGAATAGCACCTTTGTATATAGGGATCTTTTCTAGAGTATCTGCATTAACCATTTTTGATGAGTGGTTTTAATGGTTGAACAGGTTTGGTATAGACAAAATATGAGCAAATTTTTTGACCAATCCAACATTAAAAAAAAATTGCAAAAAATAACCAATAACATAGTGCTCCTGCAACAAAATGGATGGAGATGAGAGGCTCATCTGGTCAGAGTCCATACTGTTTATTATGTATTTTGTCAACTAAACCTATGATCATTTTGTTCACTTCATGTTGGTCTAATTTAGAAGTATCACTTTTTATGGCATAGTATAATGACGTACATCTTGAAATAATAAATTGCTCATTCTTGCAGCTATTAAATGCTTTACTTTATAGTTGTGATAGTGTTATGTTGCAGTTCTGGTTCACAGTCATTCTTATTGCTATCTTCGTTGGGAGTTTATGTTTTATTTCACTACGTATGTTGTGTTTAGCCTCCATGGCCAACGATAAAAAAATCTACTCCGGACGGAAATTAGTATTCCTTCTAAAATGTAATATTTTCTTAGAACTTTTATTGCTCTTTATTTTCGTGCTGAGGTAAAGTATTATTATTGTCTTCTTACCGTTACACTTCTTAATTGCTGCTGAATGCTAATTCTCCATTTGCAACATTAGCTAAACAACTTTTTGCACACGTTTCAACAAAGATATGAAAGCGTGCCCTTGAATAACGTTCAAAAATGACCTTATCTTATTATGCTTATTCTAAAATGATCCTCTTCACAGGCAACAGAAGTAAATCACATGCAGTTTGCGGCGTCATGGTCAGAGCTGGGAGAGGTGCATGTGTGGGCATTACAGCCCCTGTTGTCAGAGCTAAGCAGTGGTACCTCGAAGAACACACACCACAAACCCGTCTACACCTACAGTGGACACTCCACCGAGGGCTTTGCTATCGATTGGTCCACCACAATGCCTGGTGAATATTATGAAAGCAAGATAAGATTATCTTCCATATGGAACTAGCCAAGCATTTGTACTGGTAACTAGTATTGTTAGGTCTCTGCATTAATTTCAAAGGATTGATTTTTTCAAACTAGAAGCGTCTCTACCTTGCTCTTTTAATTACACTTGAAACATAGATGACTTTTTGTCATCTCCACTACACTGCTAGGCTGAGCACATTAGAGGTGCAGCCATTAGAAAGTAAATGCTTGAAAGAGGATGGTGTTTGTCTTGAACTCATTACTTGTTTGGCTGTTGTACATTCAAGCACATTTAAAATTGTTCGTAGTTTGTTGTTGAAGCTAATGGCTGATTCTGGGGAGAAATGACTCTGATTTGTAACACCATTTAAAAAGGTGTACGATCGTAAAAAATATTTAAAGTCAATTGATGAGGCGTGCTATGAATACTTGTATTATTTTTAAAATTTAATCTTGAATGAAGAAATGATAAGGGATGCGAGATGTTTGTAGTACATATTCATGGTAATGTTTAACTAAAGATGAAGGCATTGAAGAGAAAGTAAAGTACACAAGTAGCTAAGATTAGCGAGAAATGAGCTGTAATATTGGCGTCAAGATGTATAGGGGTAGGTATCAGTAAAAAGGAGTTTGTGTAAAAGCATAATTTATTTAAAATTTATGAATAGGGAAGAGATCTGGAAATTGTGACCCAACTTGCCGTGATGGTGCCGTTTATTTACCTATACCCATCACCCAATCATTTCCCATGTTCATAAGCAGTCGTTTTCTTCAGAATAATGGATAATTGCCTTGTTTGGTTGAATTAAGTATCTAAAAGTGATACACTTCCCTCCATTATGGTGACCCTTGTATCTGAGTGAACTAAGCGTCTAGAAACAATACAGTTCCTGGTTTATAGTCACTCTTGTTTGTGTGTGGCTAAGGATCTAGAACAGGGTTTTTCGCCTGGGGTACATGTTCTTCTAAGGGTACATCTGCTTACATAAAGAGGTATATTTAATGTCAGTTTATAGTTCCTAAACCCTAAAAGTTTTATTAAACATCATTTTTCTATTAACCTTTCTGTCATAAATATTCTGGGGTACATATGTGTTGAAATACCGAAGGGGCACGAGGTCAGATAAAGGTTGAGAACCCCTGATCTAAAACTAAGTACTACCTATAAGTCCTACAGTTGCTATAGTCACGCTGACTTCTGTATTGCTGAACTCTGCACTGTTCACCACAGGCACGCTGGCATCAGGCGACAATGCAAGTGCCATCAGAGTGTGGCGGCCACGTGGTGATGGTTCTGGTTGGGTGATTGATGTGTCACCTTACAAGGCACACACTGGCTCTGTGGAGGACATCCAGTGGTCGCCTAATGAACAACACGTCTTCGCCTCCTGCTCTTCTGATAAAAGGTGCTGTTTCTCATGATAGGGATCCATCCCAATAGGGTTTGAACAGTTGAAAAATGTGTATTCATTGTTTTTTGGACACGTAGTCAGAGAAGGTTTATAATTGTGTTTCATGTCTACTTCAAGCGTTCTGTATTATAACTTTTTTATTAAAAATAAGTGCCCAGTGACTTCTCACAAGACACGTTTTTTAAGGTTTCTGAAAATATTTGAGCATTTCTTCGAAATATAATTTCCAAAAGTACTAACTTTTTTAGACGTTGGATAACGTACGTTTGTAATTATTTCCTTTTATCAGGAGAACAACCATTACATGGGAAAATCATGTTACTTGTTATAAAAGAGGCTTGTTGCTTGTTTTGTCTCTGAGGTCTTGTTTGTTGTGTGGGCACCAAAATTCAGTAAATCGACGATCCTAGTATTTTTGTGGTGTTGCCTAGCTAAATGGTACCAAACCCCTGACGTTTTTGTGAAAGTGTTCCCTAGCTAATGGTTGGTGCAAGAAACAGAGAATTTTCTTACCTCTTCCTAAATTCATTTTCCCTTGTTCAGCTTCCGTGATCTAGAGAACAAATAGCAGTGCACACACATTATTTGAAGTGTGTATAGTTTAGTTTCTTTCATATTACTAGCTACTATTTAAATTTGACCATTACTAGTACTAAACACAACAAGTATTTCGGTAAGTGAGCATAGTTCTTTAGGTGCTTTGAACTTCACAATTTTTGTAGCAACTATTGTTTACTGACGGAGTTCTTGGACATGTGTAACACGAACATAGCACATTATTTAACACTAGCAGGACCCGTGGAAATTCCACAGGATGAGAAATATTAATCAGCAAATATGTTTTTATAAAACTGATTCTTTTCTGGATAGCGCAAAGAATTAGTGTTTTGGACAGGAAAACCCATCCATAAAACGCAACAAATGTGTGTTTATTAACATAGCAATATTTCATCATTATCAACGGACGGACTAACGAACTAAGGAAGGAGCAAGATACTGATACTTGATAAGACTAATACTTTGGTTTGGAACTGTTTTGGTACTGTGCCCGCTGTTCCTCGTCCACATTTTTCCTCCTTTGCCGGGATAAATTTCTTTGCTGCTGGAGGTACTATGCCCGCTGTTCCTCATCCATGTTTTCCCTTCTTTGCTGTGATAAATTCCTTGGCTGCTCGCGGTACTGTGATTGCTGCTCCTTCCATATTTCCACGCATGATTTGCTTTCGTCGACTGTTTCGCTGAAGGTGCTCTTCACGTTGTACATCGTTCATTGCAGCTCACCTCATTTGCTGACGTTGCCTCTTCTTCTCAAGGATTTCCTGCCGTTGTTCATTCCTTATTCTCTGCCTGTAGTGTCTCATTCTATTGCGAGCAGCTTCCAATCTTTGCACCATTGTGATAGTTTTTTATGTAAGTTTCGGTTCTCTGATTAAATATGTCTCAACAATTTGGAGAAGTTTATATAAAATATCAAACACATCAATGCATGTAAAGGCCATCTTTTAATGTTACACTGCGGAATTCGGTAGTTATGATACTGCAAACTCGACGAAAGCGTAACGTACTAACTAATTAGGAAAGGAACAAGCCGAATTATAATAAGGCTAGTAGACCCAAACGTAAAAGTTCACGGGTTTTTTACTGAATTATTTCATTTTATTTGCCAGTAGACGAGGGTTTTGTGAAGGAGTTTCCATGCTGAAAACCGTGTCTTTGGTATCCACAATACAATGCTTACAATACATTATCCTACCGAATTTCCTCCTATCTAAATCCTTAAGAGCGTGACAGAGAGACTGACCAAGCAAGCAACAAACTGTGTATTATTAAACCAGGGGCCTGTACTCCGAATATTTGGCCTCTACTCCACGCGAAGTTTCAACAGCTACGAAAAAAATGAACTGAAAAAATATGCGAAATAGCTTATGTACGAGAGGATCAAAAGCTCTAATACAGTATTTTGACTTTCGAATATATGTTCCAGAAACTATATTTGCTATCGTAATTTCGGGATGAAAATTCTTGGTATCTCATCTTGTTATTCGTAGACGAATTTCCTCCTATCTAAATCCTTGAGAGCGTGATAGAGAGACGGACCAAGCCAGCCAGCTAGCAACACGTTAGGTATTATTATATAGTGGGATAACCATTGTTTGCTTGTGAAGTTATTAGTGCTGAGTAACGCAAATACAGCTCATTATTTTACGTTATCATTGGTTGTTCACGATGTTCTTGGCGCTGAGTAACGCCAGCATAACACATTATTTTGCTTCCGTAGCATTCGCATCTGGGACTGCCGAGCTCGACCGGAGAAGGCGTGCATGTTGAACTTGCTGGATGCGCACTCGGAGGATGTTAACGTCATTCACTGGAACAGACACGACCCCTTCATTGCGTCAGGAGGGGACGAAGGCGCTGTTAAGATCTGGGACCTCAGAAATTTCAAGGTGACATTCTAGCTTCAGCTACACTCAATTTCTCGCCATCTGTGATACGATTTGTAAATGTCTTGTAAGTCCGTGTCACGTTTACATGTATAAGTAGATCAGACTCATGTTCGGACACTGCAGCCGACCATCCACATACAGTACGAAAACGTTCATGATTTACGGTTCACTGCATTTCTTGTGCTTCATTTGTGTGGTAAAATAATGATAGAAGCTTACACATTCATTCATACTGCAGACTGGCCAGAACGTGGCTGAGTTGCTGTACCACTCAGGCGCCATCACGACAGTGGAATGGCACTCGTCGGAGAGTAGCACGCTGGCTACTGCTGCAGCAGACGACCAGCTGTTGCAGTGGGACCTGTCCATTGAGGCCGAGCAGGAGTCCGAGGTACGGGTCTAAAAAACAACTTTGTTTCCGTTATAGTGCAGAGTGCATGTGTTGACATCGGGTCTTCAATTCTTGATGGTAAGTTTAGAACGGGGATTTTTTAGTTAGGTTTGTTGCTCTTGGGAAATTGTGTAATTGAAGTGGCGACGAATATGTTCACCTTATGGAAAGATTGTAAAAGCTGTATCTCTGGTGAAAATGTCACATGGGAATAAGTTGATCAAAAATAAACGTTACTACACCAATCGAAAGCTGTATTTGTGCTGAAGGGAAGCAATAAGCTTACAGTTAACTCCTTTAAGCTTTCTTTTCTTAGCAATTGCATTAAAATTGGTCAGAATTCTTCAGTGACCCAAGTGATCACCTGTGTAATACGATCTGAAAGAAAAATACTGACCAATCTTTGATTATATCTCGGCATTTTACCCCCGTTTCTTTAGTATCGTATATTTTTATACTGAATTCAGACATTAAACAATTTGTCTACCGAGTCATACCTCTCTTGCTATGTCCATTGTTACTCATCTTTACAGTCGCATTTCTCTCATATAAATTTCAGAGTAGCTGTTCTGGTTTGTAGTGTTTGAAATAATACTGTGTAACAATGCACGAAAAATTTGTATAGTTTATCGAGCGTATAGTTTTGTCCTCTGCATAGACCATAACAATCTGCTATTGAAGTTGATGTTGTGGAAGAGATACAGGGTGCGGCAACATAAAAAAATTTTTTCTATGGAATTTCCTTTCAAAAAAAAGGTTATATTGTCAGCCCCTTGCACCTAACGTTAACGCTCTGAATTCACATGCTTATAAAATTCAATAAGGATTCAGTTTGCTGGCCCATATGTAGGAAAGCAGTGCATTTTTGAATTTTTTTATTTTTGGTGAAATGGAGCACATGCTGTAATTTGTGCCATAGTTGAAGATTTGTAACGCTCTTATCAAGCAGATTCTTCCTAACTCTACTGTTTCTATTGAAACAAGTACATAAGTTGACTTAATTTAGCTGTGTTTAAAATTGTGTTTATTTGCTTTCTGTGTAGCAGGGTCTCCCACAGCAGCTGCTATTATTATTATTATATTATTTAAATTGTGTTTATTTGCTCTCTGTGTAGCAGGGTCTAGAATAGAATAGAATAGAATAGAATGAGGCTATAGGAACGAACCTTCTGGCCCATTCATGGGTCGGATAATTACTTCGATAATTATTCGGTTGTTTTACCCAAGTCCCATGCCGTTTTTCTAGCTGCGTCAACCATGTCGGCAGCGGGATTCGAACCCGGGTCTTTCCGCTCGCAAGCAGATTCGCTCACCAGTCGACCAAGCTGGTGATGTTAGGTTTAACCCACACACAAGTTAGGTTTAACCCACAGGCACAAGTTAGGTTTAACCCACAGGCACAAGTTA
>VCRD01002191.1:0-46007 GCA_006783055.1 Trinorchestia longiramus | reverse complement strand
GTCATCGGCGAATTTGTTGATTTTACTGATGATTCCGACAGCAAGATCGTTGATATAGATGATGAAGAGGAGCGGGCCTAAAACGCTCCCTTGAGGGACTCCTGATGTTACAAGCGCTGGATCACTTGTTTCATCGTGAATCACTACGCGTTGAGTTCGACCTGTGAGGCAGTCTCCCACAGCAGCTGCTATTATTATTATTATATTATTAAAATTGTGTTTATTTGCTCTCTGTGTAGCAGGGTCTCCCACAACAGCTGCTATTATTATTATTATATTATTAAAATTGTGTTTATTTGCTCTCTGTGTAGCAGGGTCTCCCACAACAGCTGCTATTCGTCCACAAAGGGCAGAAGGAGATCAAGGAGCTGCACTGGCACCCACAGATCCCAGGTTTGGTCATCAGTACCGCGTTGTCTGGCTTCAACATCTTTAAAACCATCAGCGTATAAATGAATTAATCGAACACTTGAACTGTCACTACCCTTACTACGTCCCTGTTTCCATTTGGTACTGCAATCCGCAAGAGAAAAGTTGATACAACATTACTTAGTACAGTATTCCTCTTCATATAGCTTGATTTTGTTCTCTGGGTATTCTAAATATACATTAGTATGTATACGTAGAAATTTGTGCTGTACATTACACTAATATTCGGTAGGTCCTCTAGTATACGCACGCAGGTGTGTGTCCTACAATTGTTTCTGCCAAGGTTTAGATCAACTGCTGTCATCATAGCAAGCAGGGAAAGTTTTTTTCATTGTGTGTGCATGGAAGATACAAGACCATCATACCAATTAGCAACAGTAATTTGGTCGTTTTGTATTTCTTTTGAAACTTTCGATACATTACGTAGAAGACGCCAGTCACTTGAAAATCGTAAAGCGCAGTAAGCATTGTTTAAGACATTACTGTTACTGCGACTGTTTGTTTAGAATCTTGCTAGAAATGAGAAGGAAGAAATCATCCGTCAAACTTTACCTTAGGTGGCTCCATCTCTGACTCCTTTCCCCTTTACTTTATGGAGTGTCAATACTGTGAAAGTAGCCAGTATTTGAATTCATCGATGACTAATTCTGGCATATCAGCATTATAAAATTTCACTTCTGCTGACAGTGCGTTCTATGAAGATAGTCACGCTGTACCCCTTGAGGTTACGAACGGTCTTTTTAATGCTAAAATTCCAATGCTTAGTTTCGAGAAATTTGCTAAATTTTTTGTAATCTAATATAAGCTTTTAGACGTCACTAACTCCTAGGTGACATAATTTGGCTATAAATTCGCGGTTCATACTAACGTTTTATCTCTGTGTTTGACACATGAATTAATTATTGGAGGTCAGTTACTGCTTGCTAACCGCTCAGATGAAAAATGGATTAGAGAAATAGTGCGTTCCCAGAGAGAATAAAAATGAACTTCATGGCTGAATCAGAATGCCCTACACTCATTATCGGGTTTTCAGTTCATGATGTTAGTGTTGATTGTTTAATAGATTGTTCTCGTTCTGCATTGTGACTTTAGTACATTCTCTTTATAAACGTTAGATGAGCTTGTGCCATAAAGATATTGTAATTATTTTTAGTATTAACTTCACTGAGACAAAAAATATATAATTCATTTTAATAATATTTTAGAATTAATTTTAGGTCCAATTTACGCCGTTAGCGATTAGAAACTTAAATCTTAATTTTATTTCTAAATTTAAATTGTAATTATTGCCCAGAGAGACCGTTCTCGACAAGAGACCCACGAATTTTCGAGGCCTCATTTTTTCTTTTGAACTTTGGGCATACATAGTGTTTCTCTCTTTTTTACTATTCCTTATTTGGTGAGTCTCTGCTCTGTGTTGTTTAGCATGCTCAAGTATATTACTCGAGTGTCTTAACTAAATTCAAGATTTTGATCTGGTTCTGACGGTTGACAAGACTTCGACCTACGAAGACAAGCTTATCTCTGACCTCGAAACATAGCTTGCTAAAGCTGCAAAAGAGTAAGGTTGCTCTTCGAGCTTGCAACCTGGAGCTACCATTAAGTGTTAACATCAAAATTGGAGTACTTGAAGAAGAGAACCACAGATGCTACTCCCATAAAAGCTCAATGAAGAAATGGTCTCCTGTGTCACATGCAGAAGAAAATCAAGTACCGTGTGCAAAATCAATCCAATAACTTGCGCATTAGTCCAGGCGTTGGATCATTTACGCAAGATACTAAGTCCATTAAGTGAATACCTGGAGTTACTTAAGTGGTCGGCTGGTGGGCATTCCTAGTTGTGATGCAGAAAGGCCTGGGTTCGATTCCTGTAACCGTCTTAGTCTGTTTGGGCTGATCATCGGTGGTCGAGAAACATGTCCAACATGCTGCATCGCTAGACGCCCGGAGTAAGACGACCATCACGCACCTAGGAGCCTCTACTTTGAATTTGCAGCACCGAAGACAGGAATGGTCGCTTGGACCATTATCAGTACTCTCAAGATGTTAACATTAGGGATTGAAACCCCAATGTATCTGTATTGTATATTTGATTGGAAATAAAGCTTCTTTCTTCTCCCTTTCTTTCAGTAGTGACATAACTGTTCAGTCGTGCCTTGTCAGCGTGAATGACTGTAGTTAGAATATATAATAAATGAAAATTAATGAAATCGACCCTTCTACATTACAATCGGAGAATTACTTTAATGAAGAATGTCAATAGTATTTTGGACTGAATTGAAAACATATGTACAGCAATTTCAAAAACCTGTATTGTCGGAACAGGCATTCAATGACTCACGTCCGAAATCTGGAGCCTAGAGGGGATCTAGGGTGGAGTCTGTTACTAGGGTACAAGGCCGTTACAAAGGCCCCAGCCAAACGCTGGCCCTCGATCTAAGTCTAAGTACCGTCAGATGTGAGGCATTTAGTGTGAATAGGCGTATATGGAGGTAGAATGAGGGGAATACAAGGTTATGTCTGCAGTTTAACAGAGGAGAAGAGGAAACAGTTGAACATCTCGTCTTGGAATGTAGTAAATATGAACATGAGTAAGAGAGCCTCATGGATGTGGTCCATGAGCAGTGTGGAGAAAACAAGTGGAATGCAAGGTGTGTTGAAGAGGACTCTAGTATGAGATATCTTGTAAGGCTGGATGAGGAATGTAACATGATTGTTGTGGGTGCAATAAAAGATTTCTTAGTGCATGCATGGAATAAGCAACAGTGATATTGAAAAGTCATTTTTTTTAATGACTACCTGCTAAGCATGTGGGGCTGTTTATGACAAGCTGGATCTTCTAGTGATGCCTTCACTTGGCTGGTTCATTTGCATGGAGTGACTCAGAGTGGCCCCAGAGGAATTACTTTAGATGACCCTGGCTCACAGGAGAAAAACTATGGGATGCCATCCTGTTGTATGTGTGTGTGTATTAGAGGGAATTAAAGGCTGTTACAAAGGTCCCAGCTAAACGCTGGCCCTGAAATCTAAGTCTAAGTGGGATTTTCACTATTTCCTTTACCAATTTTACTGGTTGTATGGATTGTAAACAAAGGAAAAACTAAACTTAACTTCTCACCTGGGACTACATGGACTAGTTTTTGAAGCCTTAAATAAACATGGCATAAAAGAAGAAGAGCTTAGAAACTTGCAAGTTTGCAACAGCTGTGTGACAACTAGCATTGTGGACCTTGGGTTGTGCGTGAATGAGATGAATGGACCGTGAATAAAAGTAGATAGTTGAGATCAGTGTGATGAATGGTAGTGACAATTGGGTTAAGTTTAGATGCACGAATGGAGTGTAGAAAAGGCTGGATGAGCTTGTTGAAGAATTTGAGAAAGGAAGACTGGATTGTATTTGTTGTTTTGAGTTGCATTAATCTGTCATTGTATGGTATTTATATGTTTTAGAAAGAATTATAGGCTGTAATAAAAGCCCCAAATAAAATGGATCTTCAATTTTAAGTAAGTTAAATTTAAACTAATGAAGTTGTAGATTTCTGCTTAATTTAACAATTGGTCTTAACTGTATAAATTTTAATCAACATTATTACAAGTTTATCTTGTTTCAAGTGATCTAATGGATCAAAATAAGTAATCTTCAATGTGTGAATGTACAAACTTACCCCTCAAGGGTATGGAAAACTCTGCTATGAGACACTCGTGGCAGCATTTAAGTATCTAGGGTACTAAGTGTTAGGGGATCAACCAAAGTCTAAATGAACTTTATTCATTAACACATTTAATTTACTAAGTTGGCTGTTTGTTTGGTTCAATTTGACCAAAAAAATTTTGACTAAAAAAATTTGACCTAGCTAGAATAATATAACTAATCTGGCTTCATCCTGTCCAAATAATTCTAACCTGGTAACTCTAACTAAATTAAACTCAACTTTACTTTATTTGTCAGTATTTAATCTAACTTGATTTGATCACACTAAATGTAGCCTAATTTGACCTCATTAACTAAACCAAATTAGCTTGACCTCAGCTGACCTTAATCTAAATTTCTGAAACTTTGCACCTGCAAGATTTACATAAATAAAAATAAATAGAAACATGTAGTTAGAAATGGAAGGCAAACAAGTTCTGCTAGTGGTTTGATAGAAATTATCTTCAATGTTGCTCATTTGAAAGTATACATCTAGAAGAAAAAATATCCAAAAATATTGACATTTAATAAAAGGCATGAAGATGCAATTTGGGTTTGAATAGATATTTCAAAAATGTTATAATTTATGGACAGTATGCTGAGTTATTATTTCTCTCAGTTATAGTAGTTACTCTTCTTGTAATCTATTGGAAAGTGAGTATGTAGCCTTTGCTCTCTAGTGTTATGATTATGACACAGGCAATTTCTTAGTGATAAGTGTAATTCTTTTTGGGTTGGCAAAAAAAATACATGAGACTATCGTACTCAATGCTTCATTTACCATGTCCCAGGGCTTGCTTAGCTCAATTTTTGTAACTGCAATTATTGTGGTATTGTTCTGGTTTTTTCTTGACATGGAAGCTCAGTTCCTTATTACAGCCACCGTGGTCGAGTGGTCTGCGGCCCGTGTTCTGTATCGGGTCTCTGCTTCATGTAGAAAGACCGCGAGTTCGAACCCGGCCATGGACACGAGTTATTTCTCGTACGCCGTGCCGTGCACTCAACCCGCTAAGCACTCAACTCCCCGCCCATGAAGACGCCCATCAACCTCCCGGGATCGTCGCATGGAGCTCACCATCAATCATACTCTTAGAATGTTAACCTTAAGAATTTGAAAAACCAATGTACTAATGTCTATGCACTGTGTACTCGATTGGAAATTAAGATTGTTTGTTTGTTTTTTGTTTATTGCAGTAAATAGGGGGGTAAACACATTTTCTACAATGTGACCCACCGATGTGTCTCTCAAGAAAAAGATGTATGTTTTTATTTATGAAAATACAAGTTTATACTTTTTGTTTTTATGATATGTTCAGTATTGCTCTCAAAAGATTGAATCATTGAATTGCAACCTACAAGCTGTTTCAAGAAACTTGTTAATTATATTTTGCAATTACTGTAAGTAGATGATGGTATAAGCTCCAAAAGAATTCTTTAAAAATATGATGGGCACTCATTTTGTTCCCATACATTCAAGGAAATTCTAGATTTTGTGGCTTTTGCTAGTATTTTATACTTTTTTCTATAATCCTTTACTCTTTATCATCTTTTTGTCATTGTCTCTTCCCTATGCATCCTTTATGCATATTTATATTTTTGTTGCGTGTAAAATATTCTGAGTTATTCTAGGTTGATAATTTGAAATATTTTTCCTAGAACATTTAACATATTTCTTGTGTTGAATTTTTGATGTATTACTTTCATATCTTTGGTAATTTGCAAGATTTGTGATGTTTGAGAGTGTGTTGTTAATGATTTTTTATTTTAACTACTGTCTCACATCTTGTGTTTATTACACAGGAAATACATTTAGCTTTTCATTCATATTGATAAAACACAGATAAGCTGATATTAGTTATTTTATCTAGAGCAGCAAATTGCTTGTCACAATGAGTGTTACAATAGAAAGTGCTGCATTGGTCAATGTGAGGGTCACGAGCACCCTCAGTGATTTCATGGCTGAAAAACGATTTGATAGAGGACTCACCATAGCTGATCTCAAGGTGAGATGGACAACTTTATTGCTCTAAACTCTTCATCTTATATTGTTCATCTGTTTTTCCTTGTGTTGTTAAAAATTTTGTATTTTGCATACAATTTTCAAAAACATAGTTCATGCTGTGGATAATGTGTGTTTTCTTTTGTTTCAAGTGCTTGAGGCATTAGTACAGGAAATGCCATTAGTACATACACAAATGTAGCTAATTGAATGTTTCATATATTATTATAAAAAGTCCTTACAGTAGTGGCCTTTATAATAATGATGATTTGTGTTCAAGTTGAGAACTGAAGTATTTTGTTGTATTTTTTTTAGATCTTATGACCTGTTTAGTTGTCATTAAAATTGAGTTACAAATTGAAACTAATTTTCCATTACTCTGTTTGAGTTTTAATTAAGTATCACATGATATTAATATCTACATCAGATTGTTTGACTGTGTTTTTATCCAAGAATATCTTATGTTGCCTCCATGTATTTTGTCTGACATTTTCTCAGGCTCGCCTGGAACTGATAACTGGAGGGTCGTGTGCCACCATGACCCTCCAGGTGTTTGATGACAAGGATCAACTCGTTGGAAGCCTGGACAATGACAACGCGCTGCTTGGCTCCTACAATGTTGAGGAGAACTACAGGATACATGTTAGTGTTTTAGTGATGAGAATAAATTTCACCATCTCTGATACATATAGGTTTTAACTAGTAAAATTCGTGGTAGTTCTTCCTATTTAAGTCCAGTAATTTGAAACATCTCTTGCATTACAGGTTACGGACAGCACCAAACGGACTGGAGAATTTGAGGACTTATCAAAAGTTGAGAAGTTCCAGCTATCAGAAGATAGCTATGACCAGCGCAATGGTGAGATGCTCCAATAAATCCCCATAACAAAGCATTTTCCCTCCACAATCTGGTGTCTAAACTGGCTAGAAATTTCGTTGTGTCTACTTCATTCTTCCATCATTTTTGTCTCTTCGAGATACTATTGTTACTGTAGGAATAACATTTTAGAACTAAAACCCAGTGTAATGATATCTCAGCTTATTTAGCAAACTCAAATTTCAATCTGGTGGTAACATGCAGACAACTAATTGCAAAACCATCCTCTATCTCATGGGTTCCTAACCTGGGGTACATGTTCACTAGGGGTATATTTAATGTTAGTTTATAGTTCCTAAAACCTAAAAATTGTATTAAAACTTTACTGGAATTCATTTTTCTACTTTACTTTCTGCCATAAAAGTTCAGGAGTACATGCTCATCTGTCACAAAACTGAAGTGTTGCAAGGTCAGAGAAAGCTCGGGAACTCCTGCTCTATCTAGACGCTCAATTCTTCATGTTTTTTACCTAAAACAGCGTGCGATTGTTCCTGCAACGCAACATTAATCCTTTGCATGGAATGACTGAGGGTGGCTCTTGAGGAATTAGCTTAGAAGACTTTGGCTCACGGGAGAAAAACTCTAGGATGCCACCCTGATGTATGTATGTGTGTGTGTGTATTAGAGGTAATTAAAGGCTGTTACAAAGGCCCCAGTCAACGCTGGTCTTCAAGTCTTAAGTCTTGATTTCAAGTTTCAAGTCTTAAGTCGTTCACCAGCTTGGTCGACTGGTGAGCGAATCTGCTTGCGAGCGGAAAGACCCGGGTTCTAATCCCGCTGCCGACATGGTTGACGCGGCTAGAAATACGGCATGGGACTTGGGTAAAACAAACGAATAATTATCGAAGTAATTATCCGACCCAAGAATGGGCCAGAAGGTTCGTTCCTATAGCCTCATTCTATTCTATTTTATTCTAAGCTCACTTCTTCATGTTTTCCACCTGAAACAGACAGCGTGCGGTCGTTCCTGCGCCGCAACAAGCTGGGTAAGTACAACGCCGAGGAACAAGCAGCGGCCGATGCAGCTGCAGAGAAGGAGGCACAGCAGGAGCAGGAGAAGGCCCTCAGTATCACTGTGGGCGACCGCTGCGAAGTGAGGGTGCCCTGTGAGGCCTCCAGGAGAGGCGAGGTTATGTTCGTGGGAAAGACAGAGTTCAAGGAAGGGTGGTGGGTGGGCGTGAAGTACGATGAACCGCTCGGCAAGAATGACGGCAGGTTGGTTGACATCCTCACGTGCTACATACTTGTAATCAATATTTATGAGTTTTATTAAATTCAGTTGATGAACTTTTTCTTTACTTGATTAGCTCCATTCAATTTTAGTTATCTCGTTATTGCCCTCGTTGAGTGTAATTTCTGCATTTATGTTATTCCTTCCAACTTGTTTTTTGGCTTTTTTCAATGTTCACTGGCAAAGTTTATTCTCAATTCAATTTTATGAATTTTTTACCTCCTTATGTTGATAATTATTTAATTTTTTCTGAAGATTATTAAATATTTGTATTTTTCATCAGAAATTTTATATGCAGCAATAGATATTTTTTTTACGTTGAGGACAGTTTGTTGCCATCGGTGCCTTAGTAATTTTTTATTTTTGCCTTGGTCGTACACCTGGACACAGCTTTTTAAAGTTAACGCCATTATTTGCTCTCTGTTGTTTACCTGGAGATGAAATCCTTTATTTGTAAAATTCCACATGAAAGCTTTCCTTCATTCGTTAATGCTGTGCTAGAGTAGCATTGAAAACCCAGTCGTTTTACGACATAGATCGTGAAGGTAGCCCTTTTGCTAATTAAAGTGTATAGTCTACGAAAGAAAAGGATTACCAGTTCCTTCACTTTGTAGGTTTTACTGTTTACGACACGAGCGCCCTTCAACGACCTAAAAACACGATTTTCATTGAAAAACTTTATTTATCTTCATAAACAAACCACAAGGACTAAGACGAAGCAAAAAAGTTTCCCAAAGTTTTAATAATTTATCCAAAATTGCATTTCCAACAAGTTGAACATCATGACTCGAAGTGAAATAATTTTTTTGCATTCTAAAGGGTGTCTAATATTGGGCTAGGGAACTGAAGGGGTTAAATGTCGTAATTTATTGCGAAGCTATGAATGATCTATTGAAGTAGTGGGAAGCCTATGCATGAACACTGTATTGGCAGCTGGGTCACTTGGACTGGTACAAAGTATAAGTAATAAACTATTTCATTAGTAACTTTTCCAGTGAGACCAAACGCACTTACTTATATGTTTTGAGCTTAGTATTTGTCATTCAAGTTTCACATAGGGGCTAGCTCAAGTAAACATTTGTACATGGATATCTATGACACTTCCTAAATATTGATGAACCGAACAAGACGATTTATTTTTTCAGCTCATATTAGATGACAGATTTTAAGGACAAATTAGCGGTGAAAATAACTTTCTTCAATGGAAATTTTTTGCACAGCATCAACGGCAAGCGTTACTTCACTGCTCTTATGAAGTATGGAGGCTTCACCCGGCCGGCCAACGTGACAACTGGAGACTTTCCCCCCATTGCTGAAGAGGATGAAGAAATGTAGCTCATTAATTTCATATTAGAATTCTGTCTGCAGTGAACTGCTTTCTATAGCACATTGCTTCGAGTATAGCAAGGACTTTCATCAGATTAAAGTGGTTTTTAGTGCTCTTAGGCTCGTAATTAATGATGTATCACACGCAGGTCACGAGTTAATGTGTTAGATTGTTTGCACAACCACTCATCAAATGGGCTTGTAATTGTCAAAGTAGCAATGACTTGTGTATCCGCACGATATTGGCATTTTCATTTCAAATCAAAGTAGGATATTACTAACGTCAAAATCAAATTATACTCGTGTGTTGTAACCTCTTCAGTGTAATGTACGCCTGCAGTATTTCCAATTAAAATGAGCATAGAAATGTCATTTTCAGTACTAATAACCCAACTGCGTTCTGGATTACGAATAGAACTCAAAGCTAACATTAATAGAGCGATGCTAATGGCTCAGACACGCGATTGCAGAATAGACAGCATTGAAATTTAGTTAATTCATGCGTTGTTGTTGATGTGTTGTTTGCCATGTTACTCATTTATTTTACCTCTGTAGAGTTCACTCGCCGACATGACGCACAAATGTAAACGTACTACGAGCACCTCTGCACGACTTGTGTTCTTGTGCTTCATTTTATTATGTCTTATTTTAGCTCTACATATCACTTATACACAGGACAAGAAGTGGTCTACATATCACTTATACACAGGACAAGAAGTGGTCTACATATCACTCATACTCACAAGAAGTGGTCTACATATCACTCATACTCACAAGAAGTGGTCTACATATCACTTATACACACAAGAAGTGGTCTACATATCACTTGTAAACACAAGAAGTGGTCTACATATCACTTATACACACACAAGAAGTGGTCTACATATCACTCATACTCACAAGAAGTGGTCTACATATCACTTATACACACAAGAAGTGGTCTACATATCACTCATACTCACAAGAAGTGGTCTACTTTCTTATAACTCGAAATGGTGAGAATTGCAATTAGGATACAAATCAAACTTAATTTTGTTCCTTAATTTACTAATCAATAGGGAATAGTAATGATCACTACATCAGTCCTTTTCTCTTTGATGTATCCTGCCGTTTCTTGAATGTAGTTTTCAGTTTTGCTAATAAATCCAGGTTTTTAATATTTTTAAATAATTTTTTGAAAGGATATTCTTTAAACAAACTACCATAACATGTTTAACACGTTACCTCCGATTGCCTGACCGGTGTAAATCTTCACTTTGTACGCATAGTCACTAGAAGGATCTGAAAAAAATTACAGAACCTAACCTAAGTGGTACACATACGTACCACTTCGGAGTCAACGTGTTAATGTAGTTAACCAAGGTTATTTTTTGCAATGAATAATTATCTGTAAGCTGTGGAGCGTTCACCTAAATCGTATAGTATTCTTCTTCAAGGAAGCAAGTATTGTGATAGTGAAGGAACTTTGACCATCTCCGTGCTTTCACGCTGGAGTTTTGTTTACTTGCTCATCATGGACTCGAAGTAGAGATTTTTGCAGGTGTTAGAGGGCAGCGAGGTGTCTGAAACTGTCAAAAAATTTACACTACTCGTTTTTGGAAGCTTCTTGTAATTTGTTCTTTAATTTTGTGTCTAGCAAATGTAAAAACTTTGATCAATTCTTTTTTCTTATTTTGCTACAATTTATTCTAAAGGGATGCTTCTAAACTTACTGTAAAATACGGAGCTGATATGTATCCTGAAATCCCATTTCTTTGTTATCGTAGTGCAATTTTTAAATCTTCTCAAAAATTTCAAAGCTTATTGAAAAGCTTCGCGTAAATAAGAATGTCTAAACTGTTGGAAGCTCTAAACTTAGACGGGAAAAAATTCCCCATTTGATATAAATTACATCTTACGCTTCATGAATTGAAGAATTCCAGATTTCAATTAATCTAGCAAATTGCGCTGAATTATTTCATTTTTTAATATTCCGTAGTCTTTCCTTACTTATAGTATGTTTAGTTGTTTGTCCACTATACATTAGAAACTAGACAGTGGGACTTTGTTTCCCATAACCAGGACATCTCTGTGTTGGTGGTCTCATTCTGCGCTGCGTCTGGCAGTAGGACGGATAAACTGAAATTTCTTCCCGGTATATTTAAAACAGGCGACGGCTGTTTACAACGTTTTTCTTACCACCATTTCAGTCCTTACAAAAGTTGTTCTGACATTAGTACGTTATTATCATTGTTGCCCATTGTATTTTATCTTAGTTTTTTATATAGAAATGCCGTTAGTGAAGTAAGGGGACGCTGTGTCGTTGGCGCTTTCGTTGATTTTTTTGTAGTTAGTATTTGAATTTGTTTCGTATTTTTTTGATGCTACAAAGGGCTTAGTGCTGCGGTTTGGTTGAGGCTTTTAAGCATACCGACAGTTTTTGTGAACATGACTTGAAAGCAGCAGCTTGAAACTAATAAGCGAGTTCATCTTGGAGAGAAAATCTACTTCTTCGGAATATTCGTTGGCATTCAAACATCTGTAAGCTGTCTGGGGTTTATTTCCGATGCCAGATACTAGATATTTCCTCAGGAGACCTGGAGCAAACTAATAACCTGTGAAATAGTTACCAATAGTTAAAGGTTGAGGAGATTAGCGTTATCATTGTAGAAAAGATAGATTTTTCTTATTAATAGAGCTGCCTTTAGTGGCAGAAGCCTCACTAACTGAGATACATCTAGTTTTTCATTTACCCATTATTTTTGTATGAATTTACATTGATCTCCTCGACTGCTTCTCGAAATAATTTTCTATGAACTGTGATCGATTTATTTACTTGAATTCGTCGCCGTTCCATTATTTCCGTTTTTTATTTCCATAAAACAGTGTTGTACAACATATATTCTCGTGTAAGGTGGTATTTACTGTGATTGTCGTGGAGGAAACTTCGTAAGTGCTGTAAATTTTCTGTGAACTGTGTATTAACTGGCTACATATTAGTTAACTTGCAACTCAAATGCTAAAACTGCGAATGGTAGCAGCATAGTAGTTTGCTATAGCTAAAATTCAAATTATTTTCATGAATTAATTCGTTCAGGTCTACATTTTGATGAGGATGGCGACCTTCTTTTCTAGTCTATAAATATTTTGTTTTCTCAATAATATCGTTTTAAGTGATTTAAGCTTGGCTAAATTAAACCTTGCGGTGGAAAAAACAATTAATTTACTATTTACCTTATTATAAAATTATGTTTGAAGGTTCGTGACTTGCCTCACCGTGATGCACCGACACCGAGAAACATTTTTTATTAGATCTCCGCCACTTTCCCGTTTTTGAGAGTCGTCTACGATTCTTAAGCTCATGAGAGCAATGGTGACATTGTGTCATTCTTTGTTGGTGTATCTCGGGACACGTTCCTAAGTGTTGACTTAAGCTCCTCTCCACAGAATGAGGAACACTAGTTACAGGAGTCTGTTGTGGGTATAGTTTTAAGATGGTGTTTCCTAATTTGACATTGCCATTCTTGATTCTCACCCTTGGAAATGGCTGACGCATTAACCTGTTGCAAACGTGCCTTTTTGTACTGTTTATTTCTTTATCACTTCATGATACTGTATCAAGGTACTACGATTGCTTCTCTTATCGTAGGTTCTTCAAAGCGAAATGATAAAAAATTACTCTTTTGGTACCACTTGAATTGTCACAATTAACATGCATTCTCTATGTACTAAAAAAGCTTTCACTCATCGAAAACTGTGGTTGAACCTTAGTCCTTTAGTGATTGACGGTAGCTCTCGTGTGTACAACAAGCATAATTAACTTTACTTGCTGTGAACACAACAGTTGGCAGGGACCCAGTGTTACCGTCAGTTGCCAAAGGGTGACTGTTACTACAGAGTGCGGCAACACAACTTCCTTTTTTCAAAGTAAAACGCTCTGAAATAAGGAAGTTGTGTTGCCGTATCCTGTATGAATGATAACACGGTGGTGGGAGAAGCCTACAGCTGACCTGCACGAGTGTCATGTCTATTCATTTTTTCACCTATTTTTGTGGTGCCCTTGCCACTGTCAAGAGCCCTTGTTCGAAAAATGATACACTGATATAATATAAGAAAATATTTTGCTTAAGTTAAAATGGAACTTAGAATAGGATTATTAGCGTACGCAGTAGTAGGATGTCGCGTGAAATAGACTATTTCTTAAAAATAATACATTCGTATATATAATTATGATCAGTGGTAGGGGTTATTAAAACTAATTGCTTCGTTTTTACTCTCTTCAAATAATACATTAACCACCTTTTGCCATTTATTGATAGTTGTTTACAGTTTACTTTGAAGTTCCATGTTAAATGGTTAATAAAAATAAACGCGTTTTCTTTGAGATGCTGCTAACGTTGCCTGTCTGCCTTCATAGCTGTAAGTTCATGTGACGAATTAAACATTCCGACAGTTTTGTGTTATTATTAGGCGAAATATTCACTTATGTGACATAAAATAAGATACTTCCCCTTTTCTCTGTTTCTCTGGTTTCATTTTAGTTCTTCTCTTGTATGAAATGATCTCTCGTATGAAATGACCACACCCTTGATTAACCCTAAGGCCAGGTTACTCAGGAGATTATTATCAGCAGATGTACGTATTCTAGAAACTAGAGTTCCATCTGTGTTGTAAATTTCTCTCTGTGAAGTACACTAAATGTGCTGGTCCTGATTAGTATGCCGTATTAATTACGGGTTCCTCAGAGTTAACTTTGCCTTCTCACTGCAAAGTCCGTGTCACTTTTTTCAGGAGTTTACGTACGTACGTGGGAATCGTACGTATGTACGTACGTAGGAAGCTGGTTTGTCATGCAACTGATATGCTGCATTATATTCTATGCCAGATTTATGTACTTCTTTCTTCAAATTTTCGTCTCTTCAAGATGACTTCACTTAAAGTTCTCTTTGAGAGTCCACGGTTGTAGAGTTTTGCATAATGGAATCTTTATCTTAAGTTGAATCACTTCATTCGATACTAATTAACGGTGTGTGATATATACGAAATATGAGCGTTATTAAAGATCTCTAACCTAATGTTGCTGTTTCCTTTCACGGGACCACGTTAAATGTACCTCCCTCTTTTGAGCACATTGGCTTCTTTATCGTCTTGATGATTTGATTGGAATTTGGAAATTTTAACAAAAGGAGAACCGTTTCAATGCACAGATAATTGGAAGGCAAATAATTCGTACTTTCCGCACATCTTCCATGTGCAGAAAGTACATGGCTAATTATATTACTGTATATATTACCTTGCCTACGGTCATTCAAAATTGCTGCTCTAATATATATGTACATACAGATTGGGCCGAAAGTAGGGAACAGTCAAAACTTAAACAGATAATGGAGTAACTCTAACCGTACTTTTGGCCCCCACCCTTTAGACTGGTGGTACACATATGTACCCACACTTAGCCAACGTGTTAAGGTTATTGAATTAAATTGTCTTTCTTTCAGGATATCTTGTGGACTTGGAGCTCCTCTGACGAGATGTAGGATTCGTGCAGTCTACACCAGGGAATATGATAAGACTTCCCCTTGCTACTGTACCTGGCGGAACTAGCGTCCATCAGTGAATTTCTTAGCTGCTCTCTGCATCCCGCAATGCAAGTTGCCAGAGTATTTTGAATTCAGTTTTATTTGCGGTTAGCCTTGTTTTCCGATTTTGTTGAATTCAGTTTTATTTGCGGTTAGCCTTGTTTTCCGATTTTTTTGAATTCAGTTTTGTTTGCGGTTAGCCTTGTTTTCCGATTTTGTTGAATTCACTTTTATTTGCGGTTAGCCTTGTTTTCCGATTTTTTTGATTGATTTGATGAGAGAGGCCGATGTAGCATGTAACCGGACTATTGGAAGAGCGCCTTCGTATCTTTATTAAAGTCTGTTCACCTGTTCTTCTACTCCCGGTGCTTGATTGATTTTCGAACGGTGGTGGGCTGTGGCTATGAGACACTGGAAATTCTGCGCCCTTGTGATTCTGCGACCTAAATCTTGACTTTTTCATAATTATGATATCTTTAATTAACCCTTTCGGTACCATGATGCAAATATCAGAACCTTTTTCAACATATTTAACATCAAATTTAAAAAGAGATGCTTTGTGATGTTTTACGGTCACTGCATTGTCCTGATCAAACTGTAGCTTGCACTGCCCTACCAGCGTTTGCACAGACACACGTGTTGCTCTGCATCTTAATAGGCGAAAAATGACTGCGGCTACCAGAGATGCCGTCAGTACCGAAAGGGTTAAGCAGAATCGGTGGTTAAAGAATGAATTTAATGATTATAAATTATTCAATAACGCATATGCTTCCACAAGGCGTTGATGGAAATTTAACATCTAACTACTGGTAGAACAATGATAAAGATGATATACTTGACATGAACAAGAATTACACTGTATTTATGAATCCCAGTATGTGAAAGCATAAACTACAATTAAAAATGAATTACGCTCAGTTATAATACAAATTCCACAAAAAAGTATTATTCAAAGCAAAGCTTTTTGTAAAATGTATTGTTTTCGAGAAATGCTCAAGTATCTTCGTGAACAATGAGTTTTACAACAAATATCTCCGAACGCATATTGTATGACGAAAAATACATAGAGACAGTAGTGTCTTATGTTGCATGAATTAATAGAGATGTTACTGATGTGTAAGTATGCGTACGAGATCCGCTATATTCGTGTGACGAACGAAACTCACGATCCTCTAGTAGACTTCGCTGCAATGTCAAACGTGTGTTTGCAAAATAACAGAACGCGCCCTCCAGAGTTCATTTAGAACAGTGTTTCTCAAAGTTTTTTCAATCATCATGGTGGACACTTTGATTTTCCACCGCCCCCTAATGATTATATTACTGTATATTATACAGTAATATACGCCCCCTATTCAAGGCGTACCCTCCTACCGCACCCTTGCATTTCCTCAACGCCCCCAGGGGGGCGGTACGCACCACTTTGAGAAACACTGATTTAGAATAACACTTTTTTAATGAACAGTGAAGAGCAATTAGTTTGGAGTAACCTCAACGTAACTTTACTACAATACATTACAATGTATTTGACGAGAGTGATTTCGATTGGACGTTATTTTGACTTAGCATTTCATTTTCAGAGGCGAGAGCATTTTTTTACTGCCTGTGCATTGCATTAAAGAAGACTAATAGAAGAGAAAATGGACCAGCCTTTGTTAACTTGCAATCTATTTAATCTTTGCAAGACAAGGAAGGGGCTATGCAATCGCATTTTTCGAATTTTGTCATTAATTTATGTTGATGTAGAACTCAGAGGCTTACGCTTTGCTGATGTTACATTTGTTCTTGTACATGCCATGAAGATAAGAAAAGCCCCACTGAAGTAGTGATTATCATGTCACGTTATCAAACTTAAGATGAGATCAAGGGTGCATCATTCTATGACCTGTTTTCGCTTTGGCTCCTGATTGATATAGTCTTGCAGTGGGAACAACAAATGCTGTGGTAAAAGATAAGATTACATCAATCAACCAGTAGTAGAGTTGTCAGTACAAAGCTCTTGATACAAATATTCACGTGCGATAACTGCAACACAGAACATGACTATAAAATCGTGTTGCTAGTGGTCGTTATTCCTAAATTGATTTCGGGAAAACTATCCATTGATTTGTGTGCTGTACTTTGCTAACTATGTCTTCTTTACCACAACGAAGAGGAAATATGAAGTTCACTGTACCTTGAACATATCGAGTCTAATTAGTCGTGAAAAGCTACTTTGAAAGACATGAATATCAGGACCATCTCTTGGTACTAATTTGCAAGTGATAACATTAATTGTTACAGCTCCTTTGCTCTACGCTATAGGAAAAATTATCAAGTCTTTTAATATGCACGTTACATTCATTTGAAATGACGTGCCGATTTCACATGACGTGGAATACTTGTAAATTATAAATGGGCAGATTCAATCTTACTATCATTTATTTTTTTTAGCAGTCAAAAATATGTGAGGGAAACTTACAACTATGTTTACTGATCCCCGTGTAATTAGACTGTGGTACAATTAGGCTTTTTCAGACAAGAGTCAAAAATTCTTTTCTGCTCATTCGTATCGATGTCCTAATCTGAATAGAAAACACCATAATGCATAGTAAAATCATGTATTTATTATGAATGTGTGTGCACAGATTCACTTGTAAATTGTGTGTTGATGTTATACATGTACCCCAAATACGGAGTATGAAATCTTTACTCAGAATGTTTCCATATTCATCAATAAAATTGCAAGTCAGCAAACTGTCCATTAAACCGTTTTCGAAGAAGAAGCCATCAAAAATAAGTAGCTCGTGGCTCAACAGTTCTCATGATATATTGTCCACTCTCTCACTCTAAAGCCTCAAAACCAAGTCAAGCACAAAGCTTTCGAAAATGTAGTCATGATTTCAATATAGTAAAAGTATGACAATTTAACTCCCTAATGGCCTTGAGTTCAAGAAACGAACAAAGCTTTTGATCACGAGCGCATTTTTCTTACTTTTTCATTTACAGAACGAAAATTTAACTCTTAAATGAAGAACTGAATTATTTGTTCCGTTGCAACGAGTTTGTGAGGCTCAACTTCACTCGTTTTTCGCTAGACAGAGTTCTAGAATAAACTGACTTTACCTCAGGTTATATGTTTACTGTATCTAATTTGATTTGTAAATGCTTATTTAAAGATTGCTCCATGATTTTTATTTATTCGTGCAAATATTTTCTGCATCACAATTAGTTGTGGGAACGAATGATGTGTGTTGGTTTTTTTGCTAAAGTACTCCAGTGGTGCGTACACCCTCTTACTATGTGGGAAGAGCCGGGTTCAAATCCCATAGTCGCCTTGATCTGTTTCTGCCTGATTATCGGCGGACGAGAAGCACGTCCAGCGTGCTGCGACGCTGGAAGCTGACAGTAAGACTAGGGCTTCATCAAGCTTATCGAGGTGCTCCTATGAGCTTCTACTTCAAGTTGCAGCCCGAAGGACAGGAATAGTTACTGATAGCATCATTATTACTCCTAAGATGCTAGCATTAAGAATCTAAAATCCAATGCATCTGTTCTGTATACACGATCGGAAATAAAGTTTCTTTTTTCTTTCCTTCTTTCTTTTCCTTACTTTCTTTTTTTCCCAAATTAATGTTCGATGCAATCCCTAATTCGCTATTACTTCTGTAAATTTATCGTATCATCTGTCTGTGAACAAAATTTACTGAAGCTATTTTGTAACTCAGTCATTTAATTTTGAAACCTAATACCTTAATTATTTTTTACTTGGCGCTGACTATCCTGTGTTCTCGCATAATCACGTGCAGAAAAATCAAATCTAGCCCAATACCACCTGATTTAGGGCTTCGCTGCTCATAAAAAGACTAGCTTTTACATGGTCTCACCACTTCGTTGTAATGCTGCATGTGAGCCTGTGTATCTTTTGGGGCTCGGAGTTTGAGCTTCACCAAGTTAGCCCTCGTAATATTTTAACCTGTATTGTGATTGTGACCTTCACGTTGTACCGTCGTACCATCTTCTCTTCACTCATCGACTGGAGATAAAGATGTGCAGCACTAATATGCCTCAGTAATTTTACTGCCGATCTCTGGCACAGCTCTTCAGACCTTCCCGATATCATGTCTGAGCTCTGCATTTTAATGGTGAGTCAGTTTTAGTCCCTGGCACTAATTCTTATCTTTCGAGTAATTGTTCTTAGTCATGTCACCTCTCAATAAATATGAAGAATAAGTTCTCAATACGTGCTAATATTTATTGGTATTGTGTTTCGTCTTGCTCAAATTTCAATTCTAATTAATCATTAAGCGGATGTGAACATAATTTCAATTTTTTTTTGCTTTGTACAATGTTGTGAGCTAACTAGGCGAAACTAAAGCTTGTCGTTAACTTGTTACGTATTGCTGATTGTACTTGTCTTTCTTGTTTCCCTATTTTTCTTTATAGTTTTGGGGCACTAGTAGCTTTACAGGCCGATAGTTTTCCTACACGGACTACTGGCGTAGCTGAAGTACAGTAAAAATAATTAATTTACCTATGTTTTATATATTTCATCCAAAAATGGGTAAAATTTCATTAGTATATGACTGATAATTTACGTAACCTTTTGTTCCGGAAAGAATTAATTGGTTCTTGTAGGGATGAGGGTCCACAACAAAATCTTATCCTTTGGTCGACGAGATCTGAGCTAAACTTATTCTCTAGATTATCTGCTTTCTCTTTGCAGGAGTTAAGAAACTGAACAAAATTTCCCTTGTTTCAGTCATATCTGCTTCGGTGTCATAAATTATCTTTGTCCGGCTGGTTGAATTTTAGTTAGGTCGGAAAAATGAATCTGTCAATATCTTAACTAGACCGAAGCAAACTTCGTATTTCCTACGCATTCATTGCTCCAGCAATGTGCCTACTAAAAAAACCACTTACCATTGGAGTACTTCGCATTTCAGAATATGCCAGACACCCATTCCGTCGTGTCTAGTTTTCGTGACGTTATTTAGGTTACGTACTTGAAAGAACGAAGGTTTTTCAGAACTACCATATTGGAAATACATTGAAGTAACTTCCTGCACATGAATGGGATATCTCTTACGAATTAGGTGACTTTCAGTTTGTTTGGACAAGCTGTAAACTTTAAGAATATGAAACGCAACCCACTTCTCACGCATTCAATCTAATGTTTAGTTTTTGCACCTATCAAGTGGCACCATTTAGTAGTTCTTTCGGTAGAACAATGCACACATTTGAACTACCAGTGTGGTGTGGTTGAAGTATTGCACAGAAGTAGGAGTAGCCGGCGTTGCTTAAATAGTCCCAGGAGACCATCGATGCACTTTTGCACAATTTTTTGTGACACTCTGCTGGTATCAATAGTGAATGCTGCTCCTCATGATGCACCCAAAAGATATTTCCTACATCAGTGCCACACTTGAGTGACAAGCGCGCACTCTCAGATCTGGTGATCGATAAGTTTGTTCGTCATGTTTCAGAGTTCGTATTGATTATTATGCAAACATGTTATTTTTGATAACCAGACTCACTTTTCCTGTCGGGCTCTAATAGTATTCTAGGAAAATTGTCTTTTTTTAATCTTTATGGGAAACGAAAGATTCTAATGTTGTCGACTCATAATTTTGCAACCGTCCATCTATAGAACTGGATGCCATCTAGGAGCAAAATCGAACTTTGGAAATTGTATGAATACGATCTTTGTATGAATTTTTTATTGGAGTCGTTTTTTACTTTTTACCCCCACTGTACGATGCGCAATGACGGAAGCATTTTTAGATAGCTTTCGACCTTGTTTAACACATTCATTGCGGTATGACCCACCGATGGGTCACCCAGGTTAGGCTCTGTAATTTTTTTCAAAGCTTTCTAGTGATTGTATGTAAAGGGTGTGGCAAAAGTCACATGATATATTTAGAATTAATTTATGCAAAAACTACTTGAGATAGAAACTTCGGGTAAATTGCAAACGAAAAAAAGGGTTTTGGAGTTTTTATTTAAATAGGATATCATCTAAATGTCCATTATGTTGGTTTATGCATATGCGCATTCTTTTCGTAACAGAATCCATCACTTTTCTTAGCATCTCGGGAGGAATGTTGCGAATCTCTTGAGAAATGTTCTCTTTCAAATGTTCCAAAGTACGAGGCCTATTAATGTATACTTTTGACTTTAAGTACTCCCATAAAAAGAAATCCAAAGGAGTCAAATCACAAGATCTAGGAGCCCAAGGAATCCCACTTCACTCACAAAAGGTTTCTGTCTGGTGCGGTATGACAAGTGAAAGGATTATTGGTCCCTATTTTTTTGAAAATCAGAATGGAGAAACTGCGACTGTAACTGGAGCTGCATATCGAAAATTCATTGAAGAATATTTAAGACCTCAAATTCAAGATGGGAATATGTGGTTTCCACAAGATAGTGCAACAGCCCATACAGCAAAGGTCTCAATTCAACTTTTGAAGACAATTTTCCCAAATCGATTAATTTCACGTTTTGGTGATATTCCTTGGGCTCCTAGATCTTGTGATTTGACTCCTTTGGATTTCTTTTTATGGGAGTACCCAAAGTCAAAAGTATACGTTAATAGGCCTCGTACTTTGGAACATTTGAAAGGGAACATTTCTCAAGAAATTCGCAACATTCCTCCTGAGATGCTAAGAAAAGTGATGGATTCTGTTACGAAAAGAATGCGCATGTGCATAAACCAACATGGTGGACATTTAGATGATATCCTATTTAAATAAAAACACCAGAACCCTTTCTTTCGTTTGCAATTCATCCGAAGTTTCTATCTCAAGTAGTTTTTGCATAAATTAATTCTAAATATATCGTGTGACTTTTGCCACACCCTTTACAAAGTAAAAATTTACACCGGCTAGGCAACCACAACGAATGTGTTAAAAACGTACGTTTCACTTGTAACGCTTAGGTATTATGAATAAAATTCTCTAGCAGTTCGGTCTGAGTAAGCACTATTCTAAATACCCTTGTTTTCTGCTGAGTTAATATTAACATAAGGATAATGTTGAAGCCATGGTGGTTCTGTAGACTTAGACTAGGCTATCATAATAATCTTTGACATTTGAATAAAACGAAAAGATTTCCAACGAACCTTCTTTTTCTCCAAATATTACAGAACCTTTTTTTTCTAGTTAGGAAACTGGAACTCTGAATTCATCGTTACTTGTTCACTGACGGCATTCCTACCAACTCCGCATGTCTTAACTAGTGTTAAATCCAAGTAAAAGATATCTGTACCTTTAACAACAATAGACTCGGAGCACCAGTACGCAAAAACTTCATGCCCCTGAATTTCTAAAGGAGCTTCACGCCAAAGATGATTATTTCAATGATTCTATAAAATACGCTCGAAAACACAATTTTTAAAGTTGCTAGGCTGGACGGCAAACTGTGAAATGTTTTTTAATCGAGAAGTTTTTGTTTAATTAAGAATGACAGAATTAGTCATTAAATAGGTCTGGTGTAGCTTCTCGCATCATTAAACCTAACCTGTCCTTACCTAACCCGATTATTATAATTGTTCATTTGGAACCATTTAGTACCCATAAATACATTGAAAACTTTACGATCGAAATAGACTAATCATTAATACAATTATCTTGCAAGTAGTATGGGGAACATAAACACCTGTATATACTATTTCTGATACACAGCTGTCGTATAGAAGTATGCGTAATTGTCGTGTAGGTATATTTGCCAATTGTAACTTAGTAACTATTGTTCTAGTTAGAAGATCAAGTTGTACCCATAAATGTAGATTATTAAACACATTCATTGCGGCATGACCCACAAGTGGGTCACCCAAGTTAGGTTCTGTAATTTTTTCAAAGCTTTCTAGTGACTTATGTATGTACAAGGTAAAGATTTGCACCGGCTAGGCAACCGCAATGAATGTGTTAACTAGAACTTGCAAGTGAGTGGTGTCTGAGGTGCCTCAGACCATGCAGATAGATCACACAATTTATGCATGAATATTTCCCGACTTGCATTTCTAATAACTCCTGACTAGTGTGAAAGGGGATCAGCTTCACTCGGTAAATGCCTAAAAAATCTGGGATCTTTATTGTTTGTTTTGTCTTCACATAGATCGCGTTCGGATGTGCAAGTCAGGCAAGAGCTCAATAAAACTTTTATCACAGAAGCTTTGAAATAAAATTATTCTAAAGTTACAACTAGGATTCTAATAATACCAATAGAGTTTATCATTTTACTTAGAAATGCCGAACTTTTTCTTAGAAAAGATGCGCTGCTAGACTCGGTTAACTTTAGTTACTGATCTTTTTCTGACTTAAAATCTCTTCTCATACATCACACAAGGCCGATGCCCTATGTTTCTTCTACAAGTCAGAGCTTTGAGAACAATTATATTGCGTTCCTATTTTAGTTCACAGGTTTCATGGAATCGATTTTCTCACAGCTGACCAAAGATAACATATGTAGATAGCGGTCGACTGGCAGAGGAAGCAGTCTGGCTGATGCAAAATAAAAGAACAGTTTTGGGTGATGCAATATGCACTGAAGTAACATCAGAGCCCCCTGAGCTGTTTATACTATATTTTACAATAGTATGCGCTTTATAAGAGTAGAAAGCTTAGAAACTTATGTCAATAAACTTGGTTGATCTCATAATAAGCGATGAAAGAAATATTTCAGCAAAGTTGTCTTGCATGAGGTCTTACAATCCAAGAGATGTTTGGCACTCGTTCAAAAATTCAAACGGTTCCTGAATTTCCAACTCTAACTCTAAGTATAGTGTGTTGAAGTTCTTATTCAAAATTTCTACGGTTGACTTGGTACACAAATAACACTCAAGTCTTTGTTCATCTGTATTGAAATCAATGTGTTGAAATTATTTTGATTTCAACTTGAATAAGTTCTCAAGTTTTGCGCCCATTCATAAAACTTGGGGACAGTTTTTATATAAATGTGACGCAAATTACCATAAAATTTTCGAGAACCTTCAACTCGGCTAATAATGTTAATGTGAGCTAAGACAAGCATTAAATTGCATAAGCTTGGCATTTAATTACGTCCTGAACATTCAGGGACATGAATTTTTTTTTCATTTGTTCAAATCTTATCTCATATAAGCAAGTCCCAGAAAGCCTTTGACCCCCAACGTCGTAGTTCCTTATCAGTCATCTTGTCAATCTTTTCAACTCAAATAGTGTTCATTCAGCTGATGAAAAAAATAGACAGCAACTCTCCTGTTGATGAAACTCAGTAGTCTGAATAATGATAAAGTCTTATTCTACTGACCAGTTATCTAGCCCTCTGAAAAATCTAATCAATTAAGCATCTGTTAAGTCATAATCTTAGGTTCTTCTTTTACACGTTTATCTTGGCGTCTCTCGTGCACATATGCATGTAACGTGTAGTCTTGAAGGAATTCATGTTAATTCTTGTGCTGATCATAGAGAGCTTTGTTCAGAATCGTGAAATCCTGGATTTGAAAACGAAATGCAGCAAGTAATTTGCACGGCAAAAGTTTGATGATACGAGAAATGCATTTAATTTGCCTTCATGTTCTAATAACGTTCAGATTCTGATTGATTGTGTTTTTATTGTTAGTGTTGGGAACTTGAAAACCAAATGCAGCAAGTAATTTGCACGGCAAAAGTTTGATAATACGAGAAATGCATTTCATTTTCCTTCATGTTCTAATAACGTTCAGATTCTGATTGATTGTGTTTTTTATTGTTAGTGTTGGGAACTTGAAAACCAAATGCAGCAAGTAATTTTCACAGCGAATGTTTGATGATAGGAGAAATACATTTACTTTGCCTTCATGTCTTAATAACGTTCAGATTCTGATTTAGTGTTTTTTGTGTTTTCTTCTAGATTTACAATTCAGGAGATTAAATTCTACTACAGTTAACAGTTGGAAGTAAGATTGTCTGACGCATGGGAAAAATTAAACGCTCTCCTGTGCTGAATGAATTTAATTTCCGAGTGGATACTTTAAAGTAGCTAGGTTTGAAACGGAAGTGTAATTTTAGTTCAAACTCTGGACAGTTAAAACACAAAACGCGTATTCTCCGTATTTGTTCAGGCCTGTTACTGCAATTACGGCAGTTTCTGAGAGTTATTTGGTTACCTAAACTAGATGATATTTTTGAGGTAATTATTTAAATAAAGTCTAGTCAATATGAAGATTTTTTTATATCGATAGAGTCAGATTTGAGAACACTCAGTCGTAGGAACTCAATTACTGGCAACTCTTAAAATTATTCGCAGTCCAAAAGAGCTTGCAAACACGACTACTGTATGTATTAGGCCTCTCATACTTTCCTAATCGGTCTTTCAAGAAAAATATTACTGAATGTGATCCGGTGATTTTAATTTTCTTAAACGGATAATACAAAAACAACGTTGCAGAAAATATAAACAAGTCTTCTAGTTTGAGGAACACGTAGCTGAATAAAAGTTTCCTAACCATTTAAATTTAATGTATGCTCTTAATGTACAATTAATTTACCGTATTGTATTCTTTTTATTCTAACAACAAATAATTTATCATTAACAGCATAAAATGGTTGATCACCAACAGTAAAAAATAATTGATCACCAGTTATATCAAATAAATTTGTAATTAATTACTAACAGTATCAAATGGTACATTGCTAATAGTTTGAAATAATTGATCACAAACAATCTAACAACATCAAAGAATTGATCATTGAGTTTTCAATTCAATTGCTATTTGCTGTTTACATTTACTCCTAATTCAAATGTTGTCATATATGTACCCGTAACAGTTTTATTTTTGTATATTTTTCCTCTATGAATAAGTTGCATGGGCATATTCACAGAAGAAAAGTAAATCCAAAGCTTCTAAAACCGCGACGAATGATCACAGCTTAGTTATATAATCATGACTCTCTTAAATATACATAATGCCATGTTCAGGGCTGTGGAATATGCAGGGTAACTCGCCGTCGAGAAAAACCAAGGTCATCCTCTACAGATAATATTAAGTAGATCCATTCTTTGTCTGCCAGCACGCCTCTTAGATCTATCAGGGAATGTCTTCAACGAGGAGAGCTGAGAGCTCCTGAAAGTACGCTGAATGCAACGACAAACTGGGTCACCCAGAAGTCGTAAGTAAGGGTCGTATAGGGTGAGTCGTAAGTAAGGGTCGTGCAGGGTGAGTCGTAAGTAAGGGTCGTGCAGGGTGAGTCGTAAGTAAGGGTCGTGCAGGGTGAGTGGTAAGTAAGGGTCGTGCAGGGTGAGTGGTAAGTAAGGGTCGTGCAGGGTGAGTCGTAAGTAAGGTACTTCTGCGTGTACTGGGTTGTCGGTAGAACTGCTACGCTAGCTGCCTTAATAAGCTGAAAAAAGTACAGGGTGTCCAAGCGTTACGGGACTCAAAATCCAACTGACACAACTCAAAAATTGGGCTTTGTGGTGTTATTGTGATATCTACAATACAATGAACGTATTACTTGTATTTCAAGCGTTCTATTCTAGATACTGCAATAAAAACTCTAATCCTAATTTTTGAGTTGCGTCAGTTTGTTTTCGGGTCCCGTAACGCTTGGACACCCTGTACCTTCCTTATGGCCCACCCTGTTTTATGCAATAAAATTTAAATTTGATATATGACCAGTGATCTTGCGATACCATGTAAGTGTCCTTGTCATTTTGTAAGTGCATAATCAGCTGATAAGAGGAGGTCAGATCATAAGTTCACATGCAATCGATGAGGAGCAAAACATGTTGTCGGCATATACGCTTGCAGTTTTTAATGATTTTATCGAGGAAATAACAGTTTTCCTACATACCAGAGAGCTCATTACATTGTAGAGACAATCAACAGATGTCTTGTTATGGAAGCAAAACCATAATTTAAATTAACAAGTTTTGATTGAAATGAACTACGTATAAGCTCATTACGGACTATGTACAGTATGTGAGTACTTTATGGATCATCGATAAGTCCTCACTCTGATCATGAGTGTTTCATGTGTTTTTTCACGTGTTTTTTAAGAATTTATTTATTTTTTCATCAGTCGGTTCAGACTTTCCGAAGAAGTTTCCATATTGAATTGAAAGAAGGCTAGTAACAAAAAATTTATGTGTTTTAAAGAAACCTGGCACCTTTGGTGTGTTAACACGAGTTTCATAAAACATGTATACCGGTTAATAATTAGCCTATGATAAGCACTTTATTTTAGCTCTTATTAATAGATTACTTGGAATTAATTTCCTGTTTCTAATTCATCAGATAGGGAAACACGGTATGTATTTATAGACGCAGGACACCTTTTTTATTTACAGTTCAGATATTGTGATATTCACTTGACAAAAACATGTACACAGTCTCCGATACAAACCCAATCCGAGTTTTATCGTCTGACCGGCGCTAATTTTCGTCAGAATTAACCGGTAATTGTCGCCTTTTCTTACGATAAACCGATGATATCTTACGATAAACCGGTAATTATTATCTGAAAAAACTGTATTTTTATCGTCTTTTCCCTATGCTTGGAATGACGGTAGGAATAAGACTGTAAAGACCGGTCAATATCGTCGGCGAACATTTCATCGTCTGGAAATATCTATAATTACCGGTAATAACCGGTACTATTTCTATCGTCGGAAGTTCCTACTATAAACGATGATAATCACCGTAAATCGATGATTATCTCCGGTAAACCGACGAAAAAATTCGGATTGGGAAGTAAGAAAGAAGCCTTCCATGTTTTTCCTCGTGGTTCAAACATTTTTTCAATTAACTGAATTTGAATAGTAATGAAACCGTTGTAACCTTGCCTCGTTTTTCTAAACCAGCTCTTTCGAAATTAAAACTATCTATTCTTATTCATGACCAAGACCGAGAGAGACCTGGCGTAGCACCATCCAGGGAGACATGAGAACGCATCATCTCTGTACAGAGGAGGTGGAAGCTATGGCACCCATAAGGGCTGAATGGCGGAGATTCATTGCTGCCCTATGGACCACCTGAGGTCAGAAGAGGACTAAGTAAGTATTTCTATTTTTGAGAAATAGATGTTTTGTTGGCCAAAAATTACGAAAGCCGTTACGAAATCCTTACCTTTTAACAGTGCACAAAATTTCTTCATAGTGCACAAAATTTCTTCAAACCATAATGATTCACTCACGTTGTGGAGTAAGTGCTATAATACATTTTTACGTTCCTACAACAGTGAATGGATTTTTTTACAGTCAGACTAGGTTTTGGTAGTGAAATATTACTATCAAAATCCGTAGACTAACTAATTCTGTATTATATTGTAATTTGTCTAGAATTTGCATTGGAAGTTTGCCGTGGGTGATAATTTCCTTCAGAAACACTTATGTAAACAATTTTTTTGGTGTAGATTTACAATGATTTAATGCTTAAATTGTTAGAAAAAATAGTTGATGGACGTAGAGATTTGGTGGGAAACGTTAGGTAGTCAGTTGGAGTCGGCCGTGCAGCTACTTATTCATATGTGCCACAGTAAAATTCTATTGAAAACATTTAGTAGAACTTTTACCACCGATGGCAGAGCATATTATTGGTGCTGTTTATTGTTATTTCTTGGTGATTCGTTTGTGTCGGTATTTGCCGAGTTAAAGCCTTAATTCGAATGATATTGTGTGTTCGAAATTTCCTGTCTTTTGGTAAAAAATGTGAAGATTTCTTCAGTTTTTCGGTGTATGAAGATTCTTTTGACAGAGATACGAGTTTTGGTGGATGATAGTTACAGTGGTATGCATTTCACCTTCTCTTACGTTATGACGTCTAAAATATTCAGTATAGCGGTCATACTGCCTGTCAAATGAAATGACCGAAATTACTTCATTTGCGCTAAAAGTTTCAATCCTTATTACTCAAACATTTTCTAGCTTCGGTCTTTAAACCTACAAATGTGTCATATCATTTTGCAAAACCATGTATAAAACAAACTATTTACTTAGTGTAAGTATTAAATTCAATACAGTAAAAGGTTGCTGATACTGAAGCTTCTTTTGGACGCGGACAATACAGTAAGGGAAATAAATGATCATCTGTTCATCATAATAGATCACGAGTCTCGTGATAGAAATGGAGAATTAAAAATGAAGGCCTAAGTAGGCAATTGATAATCTTATTACAAACTTTTATTACCAAATTAATAGCAGCAACTGAAGTACAAAGAACAAAGAAGGTTTTTCCTCACATAGTACCTTAACAAAGTTCCGTTTTTCTCCGTCCTAAAAATCAGCATTTAATTCGAACTGGTCAGAGAAAGTGTTTATTTTTAACCCTTTAGCGACTAAAAAGACAATTCGGTCGTCTTTCACGGTCTTTGGGAGAATTGTTCTAATAAATAAACAGTGAGCAATATGAGGTTGCTACTAGGTTTGAACGCGGCGGCATGTTACAGCGTCGTTCTTTTGGCTGCCTGGCTCTCAGCGTGCTTCATTGCATCAGTGTACAGACGGTCTTTGTGAGCTTAGACGTAGAAACTAGAAAAACAAATTGGTCGCTAAAGGGTTAAATTCACATATACTCAAAGCACTTAGTGGATACTCGCACGAAGAGAACACAACATGAACTGCTGAACAGCACTTGTACACATCTCTTTAACTAGGTCTACTTAAGCTGATCAACGCATGTCATTAATATTCAATCAGACTGTAGTTCATGTGCCCTAGTATTAACATGTGAACAAAAGCTTGATAAGGCAAGTACTTCACAAGAAAATCCTGATCAGGAATCCTGAACTCTTCCTCTAATTATTAAAAGCTGCCGTCTAGTGCATTTTCTTATCACCCCCCATTGCGCTAAGTTCTTCTCGAGTTCCCAAGAGCTTTTTATCATTTGATTTGGTTATCGATAATGTCAAGATAAATATTAGCTCTGTTTCTTAGATGCCCGACTGGGCAGTCGCTAGCCTCTTTATTTTCTGCTTAAAGTTGCTGCTGACGCTTTATCTGGTGGTTGTCCCTCTGAAACGCTCTTGTCCCTCTGAAACGCTCTTGTCCCTCTGAAACGCTCTTGTCCCTCTGAAACGCTCTTGTCCCTCTGAAACGCTCTTGTCCCTCTGAAACGCTGTTGTGCCTCTGAAACGCTGTTGTGCCTCTCAAACGCTGTTGTGCCTCTCAAACGCTGTTGTGCCTCTCAAACGCTGTTGTGCCTCTCAAACGCTGTTGTGCCTCTCAAACGCTCCATAATTTTGTTCATACCCAAGAAAACTAATCAGGGTGATGTAATGTTCCCATATCAAATAATTACAGCGTTATCATTGCATGCATTAAAATAACTTTCATACTGCTGAAATTCCAAGTACGTGGTGAATTTTGAATCGCTAAAAATCAAGCACTTTCATTTAGAAAGCGTTTCAGAGACTAGCTTCATGATGCGTCTCACTTGCAATGGATAGTCTGAAACACCTTCGTACTACAAATTGTTCATTTTCTCAGTATTATCTCTGCAGTGAAGTTCCAAAGGTTGTTCTTTTAGCAGTCTTTTGTATTCAAAGTGCTGCTACGCATGAAAATGAAAAATTACCGAATAGAATGAAAAGGAAATCTGCCCCACTTTGGATATCTTGTTATCAGAGAGGATGGAAGATACGCGTTACACAAAATTCTCATACCAACTATTTTTGTTTTCCTCATCTAGAAAGTTTTCAGCACTTTTCATCGAGCAACACGAGCATCAACATGAAATCTTTACCATAAATGGAATCAATAGTCTGAATGTAAGGCCTCCATTTCATTGATTCTCATTGCACTATTTCTACTAAAGTTTCTGTTGCTCGAAGAGTACGTGATGCTCAAAAATTTGATATTGTCATAAATTTCATTTTCATAATTTGGTACAAAAACGAGTGATAAATACGGAAAAACCAAGATGTGAGAAGCATTTCTTTTGTTCTGCGATTTTCTTTACATCCTTTTTCTGACACGGAACCGACGGTTTCCTGACACGGAACCGACGGTTTCCTGACACGGAACCGACGGTTTCCTGACACGGAACCGACGGTTTCCTGACACGGAACCGACGGTTTCCTGACACGGAACCGACGGTTTCCTGACACGGAACCGACGGTTTCCTGACACGGAACCGACGGTTTTCTGACACGGAACCGACGATTCAAAGTCACGGAAGCCCACCTCATAATTGATGCACTAAAAGCTAACCGTAAATACAGCATATTTTGTGTCATACTTTGCAAGTGCCACACTAGTATCATAGTTTTTGAACTTAATGAGCAACGGAGACTCAGTTTCTCTCTCACACAAGAACTGACTAATAAAGTCTTCTGAAATCACCAATTCATTGGAAATCAATGAGTAGCTACTCCAGAAATTTTAGTGCGAATAATTCGACTATTCATGTCGGTTCAAATCTAAAAGAAGTTCAATTCTAGACATGCAAAATAGTATTCATGATTTACTCTACAATTTTTGTCATCATAGTTCCATAGGTCTTATTTAAGTATTACGGAGAGTAATTATTATTGTTCACGTATTTTTACGCAGAAGATGTACTGTTACGCCTCACCATGGACTCCTGAAAGTTTGAAAAAGGAAACCTACGTTCGAGAGCTATGTCAAAAACATTTCTCTCCAAATATATTTTTTTGAACTTTCTGCTGACACTGCACTGTCAGCAGACAATAATTCATGAATTCAATTAAAGCTATGTCTCAATTACTCTAAATTTCAAACTTTCGTTTTTTACAGTTGAAAGTACAGTTTCAGATTACCGGCAATTCGTACAGACCTGTTCAGTTGTCATACAAAATCTTTTGAATGGATGCGAGTTCTACAAAATTGCTGGATTTATATGATTCGTATTATATTGCTGAATGGAAACGCTTCATACAAAATTGCAGCATTGAAATAATTTCTGCACAATTATAAGTGACTCATTTTGTGTATTCTGATCTAGTCTCCCGCTCTAACAATTAAAGTGCACTTTGTGTCCCACGTGGCAGCACTGTGAAGTTCTTAAATAAAAGGTTAAATCTTGATGGTGAAAACTTAGCTAGCTTCTAAACAAATACAAAATATTGTAATTTTTTGGGTCTCGCAGTTACCGACCACAATCTCCCCAGAGTTTCACCCACTTGGAATTTGTATTTTTCGTTCCTAGCACGACTAATTTTTTTAACATTCCGTTAATTAACATGGTTGCCTAATAATGAAACCAAACTTTCCTGCCAGTAATTTATAAACAGTAATTCCAATTTACGTTCTAATAACTATTTCACACGCAGTTGAAAATCACATGATTTCAAAGTCTAATTGGAGAGTAATTTCTCACTTTGTTTCTAGCTGTAATAGCATCTAGGTCTGTGGTACTGGTAAGATAAGTAAACCTTTTTTGTCTTCTAACTTTCCAGCCCTTTTTACCCCAACGACGTACTCTAACGTGCAGAGTACATCAGATTATAAGTTCGCTAACAGCAGTTTTATCATATAATTTGCTGTGCACTATAAATTATATAAAAGCCATTGTAGTTCTGTAAATATTCGTCGTATTTATTTTAGTTCGTAATTTCGATTTGGAAAAATCTATTGAAGCTCGAGTTCATTACACGAGAGCGTTTTTGGAAAAAGTGCATTTTGCAGAAAATGACGACGTGTAGACGTCACTGGAGAGAAGAGAGTCAACATCTGTTATAATTATAGTACAGTGACGTCTCAACCTTCTTTCTCTGTATTTCCTAAATCTTATCCAACACAAATATGGACAACAAATCAGTGTCTTCTAAAGCCCCAAGTCTACAGTAAGTGTTGCTAACTATTATAAAACCTATTTTTAATACTCCGAATTTCAATCATTCGTATTACTATTTTTCATGGAATTTATGAATGTTTCGTCTACTCTCAATTTCAAGAATTTTTTTTCGTTCGGTCATTTAATTTGATGAGTCAATTAAGTAGAACTCATTTTGCGTACCATAAATTAATGGAGATTCTTTGCCCGTTTGTTAACTACCTGTGTTTGAATGTTACCATAAACGTCCCTATTTTTCAAAGCACTTCGTAAACTCTAGCTTTAAGAAAATAATAACTCATCCCTGGTAACCTTAAAGGTAATTACCTTGAGATAAGGTTAAGGTACATAACCTTAACCCATTAGCGACCAAGTGGACTATTCGGTCGCCTTTCACGGTCTTTGGGAGAATTGTTCTAATAATTAAACAGTGAGCAATATGAGGTTGGTACTAGGTTTGAACGCGGCGGCATGTTACAGCGTCGTTCTTTTGGCTGCCTGGCTCTCAGCGTGCTTCATTGCATCAGTGTACAGACGGTCTTTGTGAGTTTAGACGTAGAAACTAGAAAAACAAATTGGTCGCTAAAGGGTTGAGGTTAATATTATGGGTTACTTTTAGGATCCTGGCACCACATGCTACGTACTAGATAAGTTACTGACAACAACTGCTGCTAATTAAATTGACTAGCAATTTCTGCTATTTATTATACAAGTTAATGTTTTCATTCAAGTTACTGTTCTCACTCGCTATTTATTACGTGAGGTACAGTGAATGTCAGCAATTCGTCAGACAATTTACTGGCAAAACATGGTACTGTTTTCATGAAACAAGTTATTCACAAAACTTTCAACTTATTGGACAAGATACTCTCTGTTTCTACTCTTATTAGATCAGTTATTTCAACATTTGTTGAATTATAGTTGTTCAGTCAGCGACTACAGGGACTGTTTTTTTGCAGAGTTTCTCAACTGTCGATATTTTTCATAATTTGTTACTATCAATAAAAGTTGACTTCAGTACGGTAGAGTTAACGTGTAAATCTCAAACTGTATTTCTAACTCCAGCTATGAATTGTTTCCTGGATTAAGAGGAACATCACTTTACTGGATCAGCATGTTGTTAAAGTCTTTTGTTGCTCGAACGGATACTCATATTTTGTTCAATTTTCTTGAGGGTTAGTAGTAACATAATATTTTATTGAGCAAGTCTTTAATGCAGGTCATGATGATAAATCATTGGAAAAAAATGTTCCCCAACCATTAAGGGGCCCGAACGAGTCGCTTCCGTTCAAAGACTGTTTTAATTTATATTTCGATATACATTTAATTGACTTATCATTTTTCTTCTCGCTTATAAAGTAAGCTAATTGAGTTAGATTGATGTGCTTGGTGATAAACAGTTACGGAAATGCACATGAAGGTTAATAAAGGATGTTTAAAGTTTTCGGGCATGTACAGCGTTCTCGGTGCCGTGTTAAGATTATTACTATTATTTTCATTATATTCCTGTTTTAACCAGTGCCCTGTTGAGATATTTTTTTAATATTTGAACTTGAGCCCGGCTAATGTTCATCAACTAAGACTGGCAATTTCACGTCTCATTTGAACAGTCGTATTGTCTCGCACTGACTGTACTAGGCAGTCTCTTGCATTCTGAAAGCCTATAACATTCAATGAAGCCTCTGAGTGGTAAAACGTTCCGTTTAGCAGATTGTATCACAAAAAATGACAAGAAACCTAGATTCATATTTCAATAGAATAGAATAGAATGAGGCTATAGGAACGAACCTTCGGGCCCATTCTTGGGTCGGATAATTACTTCGATAATTATTCCGTTGTTTTACCCAAGTCCCATGCCGTATTTCTAGCCGCGTCAACCATGTCGGCACCGGGATTCGAACCCAGGTCTTTCCGCTCGCAAGCAGATACAACTACACATCTTGCTGAAGTAGTGTTTTTAACGATTTGTTCTTTTTAAACCTCGTCCTATGCATAACATGCACTCCCACACGAAAAAATTTTGTGCTGTTAAGCAAACGAAGCCTCCATTCCAGTTAACGATAAAAAACAAAATTATTTACGAAAAAATTTGGGTTCCATGCAACAGAGTATTTTTAGACAATTAAGTTTCAACTCTAAAATAAAATCGTGTCTTAATTGTGAGTGCAAACAAACAGTTTACCTTTTCAATGCCTATTTTGACTACAGGTAATGGTAGTAGAAGTAATACCTTGATTCCATTTTCAATGAAATTCTCATACAATCACTTGTGTTTTTTTGCGTATTAATGTGAAGTTACAGTTCAATTGTTTGGTTCAGTCTTATCGCAGGTGTGGTAAAGTCAGGTATTGTGGACGAACATAAAGTCAATTAGGTGCTAAGTGCACTACTAGTGTAAGTATTTATGATTTTTCAAAGTGTGTAAGCATGAATATTAAACTCTCAACACCAAAATTAAAACTCTCTCGGATTATCGTACCCAATTTAAGAAGAATGATATGCGAACAAAATTTATGTGCAATTTCCCTTCATAGTCTAAAATTTGAATTTCAAATGTAATTTACCATTATTCAGTTTCCTTCAACGTGTCAAATTTCTATATAATATTTGGTTTAGTGATTTATTTCTATTCAGTGTGTCAAATTTTGAATTAATTTTTTTACGATTATTCATTTCCCTTCATTTTGCCACTGTGCCCAATTTTTATTCAATATTTAATTTACTAGAATTCCTTTCTCTGGCGTGTGTCAAATTTTAATGCTCCCTGGCTTTGAATTCCTCAGCTTTACATTCAAAGACCAAACTTAAACCGCGTAGTTAACAGAAATATTAAAGGACAACAATCTGTATCTGATAACTAGTCTGGCTGCAGTTCAGTGTTCCTCCACAGACCTGTTCTGCTTACTATTGCCACGCACAGCTGCAGAAAACATGACTAGCATCGTCCAGACCAGTGTTTCTCAAAGTGTTTTCAATCACCGCCCCCTTAGGACACCATTTGATTTTCCACCGCCCCTTACTGATTATATTACAGTATATTATACAGTCATATGCGCCCCCCATTCAAGGCGTACCCTCCTACCGCTCCCTTGCGGTACGGACCACTTTGAGAAACACTGGTCTAGACTGTAGATTGCGTCACAGTCTCATTGATAAGAAGTATTGTGGTCATGCTTAGTGAGAGACTCGTCATGCCCTGGTCTCCCACTAAGCATGATCTTTGAAGGGAGCGGTGAAGTTCTCATGAGAAGTAATCTGTAGTGTTTCTTTCGGTGCAGGAACAAACTTTATCGTCTTGCCTAGGAACTGTAAATAATATTTGTAACATTTTCACCTACTATGCAGTGTTCAATAACTAACGTTATAACTCTTAGAACCCATGCATACTAAACAAACAAATATATATGACAAAAAGAAAACACAACAAAAGAAAATAGTACTTGAAATGTAATAGTTGGAAATTAAGATATTTTATTCGATGGATCCTCCATCTCCGTTGATAAAAAACTTAATATACGTAAAAAATGATCTGTACGAGTTACGAATAACTTTTTGAGGGACTTTGACCTTTTCCATTTTGAATTTTGACTTCAGTGCCTCCAAATTTTTGTGATGTATCGTTGAAACCTTACTCTCCAGTATGGACTAGATGCTGCAATCGACATGACAGCGAGGAAATGGAGATGAATTTTTCCTTTGAAATGAAAAGGGAAATTTGGATGATTGTAATTTTTGTGTATTCTTTACTTCATGTGAAGGCACAGAGTCTTTGTAAAATGCGTACTAGTGTTCTTTTAAATGATTTTTAGCTCCAGACAACAATGATTGCAGAAATGTCGATGCTGTAATTTTCTTGGTCAATATTAACCTTATTTGCTGCGAAAACATTTTTCTACGAATAAAATTGTTGCAGTGCATGCGCTCGCGTCCCAAAACGGTCACTGACGCCGCTGCTTGTCCTCAAATGACTACCCGAGTGTCACTCTCACGAGTCCCAAAACAAAATCCATCATTTTGTGTTGAATTGTCGCTGGATATCAAATTTATTTTTTCCGAACACGAAGTTTGCGATCATACCTTCACATACATGAAAGAGAAAAATTCCAGCTACTGTAAACCGTTTGTCCACAATTTTAGCGAAAAAGCTGTTTATTTTGATGTGTGTAAGGATAGGTCTTCAAGTCTTTAGTAAAGAATGGTGGACTTTTGCATTCCTTGTTTCAGGAAAACATTACTTATTTTACCAAATTTCTGAGATATATTTTTGGGTTTTGTCAGTTTTTCTGATACATTTTACCATTTTTAAAGTCCTGGCAACTCGAGGACAACTTTGTGCAAACATATTCTTTATTTGTCCAGTCTTTTAGAGCTGCTTCAGCGTTTCCAGGCAAACATTCTGTTTACTTTTAGGGTTTTAGTATTATCTGTTGGAGATTTTTCCGTCATATTGAACTCTAAAATAGAAATTCTTTTTCCTTAATCTTTAGTCATTAAGACAATGATTACGTTAATACACAAATACTGTTGTTAAAGTGGATTGTTAGTGTAAATAGTATGTTTTACTTTCGAATGTACTGATAATTATTGAACACCTAGTAAATACTACGTAAGTAAAGGAAATATCTACGAAGGTTCATCTAACAGGCTTGAATAATGCATGTAATGTAGTTTTTGTCGCATATTTTACTAAACAAAATAAGGAAGTGCAAAATGAGAACTTTTTCCCCCACCACACTAATATTGCACATTATCTTTAAAAGTTTATCCATATGAAATTATCTATGCTCTCATAAAAATTATCCCCAAAACTTTACCAAAGTTAAACTTCGAATATTATTCATGGATCAGGCATATATGGCAACTATGGCATGCATCCTTCGAATATTGCATTCATGGCAACGTTTGAACGAAATGAGCTTGCAATTCTTCTGCTCTCATTCACGAAATTTTTCGTAAACTTCTCAAAAATCGCTATGTGACTACTTTTAATTTTCGGATTCATAGCGATGACAAAGCATTCTCTCGCTACACTTTCATGCGTGTCAACTTCTTTCTAACGCACCATTTTTGCAGTTCATTCATTACCATGTACTTTTGTTCCTTCGTTATCTAATATAACTTACGCTTAAATAATAAGCTGTTAGAAATACGTCAATGAAGCAATCATCTGACTTTAGCTTTAGCCTAATATACATGCCTATGAAATCATCATCAAGTTATGGTCGTAAATTTCCCTTAGTTAACGTAAATCGGTAAAAACAGAAGCTGGCACTTTCATAAGTTGTTATGGCGCTCTTCTTACATTTTTTATGTAATTGAGCGCTGCTGCGTCAGAACTTTTTCTTTCTTGCTTCTTTCAGATCACCTGCTTCAGTTTTTAATGAATTGACAAACATTTCGTCATCTATAGAAATGAGGTCTTACTAATATATTTCCAATAAAGAAACCCTTGTCTCGTTTCCTTAACTTAGAATGAACTCTGCATACAAATGCACAGAAAACTTTATATTAATAATTCCTCCTAAGTAATGTAGATTCACGTAATGCGTTTGGGTCTCAGAAGAGCACCTTTTGCTAAGAAGAATGTGAAATTTGCTACGAAAAATGGCATTTCCTAATCGATAGCAAAGCAGGTACATGCAATAGTGTAACGCCTTTAAATTGCGTGATGAAAGTTATTTTTATTCTAAAATCAGTGAACACGTTTTATGTCTGTCAGAACTATGATGATTCCTGGATATTGAAGAGTATATTCCTTAACATATTATCAATTACCTTCTTATAAAATTCCATTTTCAAGATCTTGGAGATTCCTTCTGGTTTAGACAACCCACTAGCAGCATCTTTTCATTCAGTGAAATCGGCTATAAAAAGTTTTCGAATTAAAATCAGAGGAAATTAAATGTTTCATGTCATTTTAAGTGGAGGTCTGAGTCTTATTAATAATTATCAAGCTAATAGTAGCCTATAGTATCCTGGATCCGTTTCTCTGCTACGCAAAAATTCAAATGAAATAGAACTGATTGAAAGTCCGTTCACAATCAGTAAGTAGTTTTCCTGGTGCTCGAGGAGGCACTTGAGAAGGCAGGTTTTATCTAAGAGTTATCGCTCTGACACGGTCTAGCAAGTGAAGCCTAGATTGTGCCTTCAGTGCCCTTAGGTGAAACGGTGTATAAAAGAAAGCACGGAAATCCATACACAGTTGTAGCTGTGTTTTTGCTGCGGGAAATTAAGTAAAGCATTTCTCATAAGCAACCAATTTTCCAGGCCAAGGAACGTTTTGTGTCCTGGAAGCTGAAGACTCGAGTCCATAGAGCTAACATGTAACGCTAATAATCTGAGACGGCAGTCGGAAAACATTTTATTCTCCGCTTCTGAATATATTTTCACTAATATCTTAGTGACTTGAATGGTAACGAACCAAAACAAAGGGAAAATACAGGGTGTCTCATAAAAATGTACTCACCCTTTAACCGTTGCTAACATGCTGTCTTCTTTGTTTTGCAGGTGTGAGGTTCGAACCTTTGCGAACATGATTAAATGTGATTAAAGAATCATGTTCGCAAAGGTTCGAACCTCACACCTGCAAGACAAAGAAGACAGCATGTTAGCAACGGTTAAAGGGTGAGTACATTTTTTTGAGACACCCTGTAGTTCCATTATATTAAATGCTTGAATGAAATAAATTCCTGTCTCATGAGTTATTGGCCTCTAGTCTAGACTATTGCATGTGTCCAGGGTATCAGGAGGCACCTGCACGCGACACATAGGTCAGGGGAGGGATAACGAGAGCGAGTTTTACTTTAAACATTAGTAATTTACAGAACACAAACAAACACTTAACTTAGACTTCATCTCAGCTAGACGAAGGAACTTACGAAAGCAAACTGAATCTTTACAATGAGTGGGAAGCCAACAAACTGGAAGCCAATTTATACACTTTATACTCTTAGGAAACACCGTCTGAAACTTGACCAATGATTCATTTCTCTGTCACATATAAATGAACTAATCTATTTTCAATTTTATGCATGCCTGCCTACATAATTTTATAAGTTGTTATACTCACTACTCATATTAGTGTGCTAAATATTGTAACTGTGTTTCTGCGTCGCTTGCAGGCAGAGAGCAGCAGGCTTGTCTTTCCAAGTGGCCGGATTCTTCATCGTAGCCCAACTTGCTGGGGCCGGCTTTGTCGCGCTACCAAAAGCTCTCGCAAACACAGGTAACTAACAGTCCAATGTGCTGTAAGAAGTTCTGTATTTCTTTGACGATATTCGGAATGTCTTGCGTGTTATGTGGAGGTATAATGAAAGTAATGTACATCATTTATTTTGACGTGTATTTAACCTAGGCTGGTTATTAATAAGGATGCAGAATTTTTAGTTGAATTAATTTAGAAAGTCGTACCAGTCTAAAATTATTATCAGTATTCATTCATGAGTAAATACATACGCAGAGGATCGCAGGAACCACAGCTCCATAAAATATGGTAGCTCGTAACACGTTCACTGCTGCACCGCTGTAAATTTAAAATAATCCTAGTCTTCATACAATAGATGAGAACTGAAGTCGAGTTTCGATGTTATTTCCAACCGCTCATCTTTTTGCTGTTCGATAAGTCCAGACCTTTTACGAATTTAATTTTTGTATTATATGCAATTTGACACAATGGTTTTACAGCGTGAAAAGTTGCAACTTCCTTTTAGTACGCGTATAAACACAACTAATTACCTAAATCACTTGAATATCACTCATGATTGAAACTCTCCGTCATAGAGCATGATGTGCAAATTTAATATATAAAGACAACGAGTGAAGAAACAACTAGTATGGCTTGTATGTCGAATCAGACCAATTCTTTAGCTAAAAATGTTTTCAAAGCAGAAACTCAAAAATCAAATGTGTACTTTTTCAACAATCATACGAGTTGCGAGGAATAGAAATGGGCGCGTAATAAACAAAATACTTTGAATTCTAACGACCTGTAGTGAAGAGAGTTTTACTTCATTAAATAATTATAATTGAGCAGTGTAGAGCTAGAGTGTTAATTCCAACTTACTTTCTTGCCCGATTAGCGTAAAATTCAGTGTATTTCTTAAATTTTACGTTGATGATACCATAATCGACGTAATTGATTGTCAATTTTATAGGGAAATATGAATGAAAAATATATAAATAGTAAATGAACTTTATTTCTAATAGAATATACAGTACATATATATTGGGTTTTAAATTCTTAATGTTAGCATCTTGTGAGTAGTGACGGTGGTTATCGATAAAATCTTCAGAGAAGTAATCATGCTTCAAGCGGGATCCCCGTCCTCTGCGCTGCAACGTGAAGTGGAGGCTCGTAGGGGTGTGTTGATGATCGTGGCTGAGGTATGGCATACCCCATGCGCCCAGTGTAGCAGCTGCTGGAAAGTTCTAGCTGTCAATGGTCGGGCACAAACAGACCGTGACAGCTACGGGGTCGAACCCGGGTCTTTCCACATAGCAGGCGGATACCACAGTACAGAAAAGAATAGTAGGAGCACATGCAGGATTGCCAATGACCACCCCTCCGACATATCTACGTCACAATTTTCAGGCGTTGACGTTACTATCTCGTCAGGCACCAGGCGCTGATTGGTCAATTATTTGGGAGGCGAGACGCCAGGTGCCGATGAATGACACAAAACAAATACTGACGGATGTACTCGAACTTACGCCGGTTAGGTTATCCAACCCTTGCATACTGCCCTCAGACCACTCAATCATGAGATTTTTACTTAGGGAGAACGATCAAATTATTTTAACCCTGGAACGACGAAGTGGGCCTGAGAGGTCCAGTGTCAAAATTAACAAGCCCGTCTAATGTCGTATTGATGAACCTCACTTAATAACATTAATAGAACAAACATATATGACTTTTCTGTTACGTAGTTTGAAATAAAAATAATTGAAAAGTGACACGGAATTCAACTTGAAGGACTGTAACTCCTTTCTGCATTACTCGATCCGGAAAATTATCCCTTTCTCTATAATGTGAAAATTATGAATTTTTGATTTTAATTTATCGTATTCTCGTAGCGGATATCAAAACTAATGAAGTTATATTTTGCATCTTTTATGTATGAACTGTGAGTGCAGTCAGAGCATCCCAGAGTATCTTATTCAATAGTATCATTGTATGAAAATGAAATTGCAATGGTAGAAGCGGAGCTACAAGAAAATTAAAGAGAAGAAGATATTCTTATTAATTTTTTATGCTCATATGCATTGTTTAAATCTACCGTTGCACTTGATTACATCTCGTAATTCTTATTTAAATTATGTATATGTATTTGTGTAGTAGCAAATGCGCTGACTAGCATTAGAGAATTGTTTCAAGATGTTACCCATTGTTTTTTATTGCTTTGAAATCAGCACAAATTTGACAGAAGTGACCGTTCGCCTGACCTGTGAGCCACTTGTGTGCCATGATTGGTTGACTCGTCCATGATTGGACGTTGCAGTCCCGGTAGCAAGCGCTCCTACTATTCTTTACTGTACTGTGGCTGGTACCCTCACCAGTGAAGTAAATAAGCCTTGTACCGTGACCAGGATGGCTGGGATTGCCGATGATGTTGCTGTTCTGTGGGCTGGTGGGCTTCTCGGCGTCCAAACTAGGGTACTGCTGGAACATTCTGGAAGAACGCTGGCCTGAAGAATACTCAAAACCGGCGAGACAACCTTATATGGAAATTGCTGATAAGGCTATAGGTAAAAAAGGGAGGTGAGCTCTACCATACTTGGTGTTATCAATAGAATACCCAATGATATTGTAATTATTATTAGGATTACCATGATAATGCCAATTTTATTATTATTGTTCAAATAATCTACTGCAGATCTTTAAAACTAGGATTTATTGAGATAAAGTTTTGAAATTTTTCCGAAAATTAAATCAAACTAGCCAAGTGTGGATTCTCGCTCGTTTGGCTCCAGATCCCTGGGATCTAAGATGTTCATTCATGACTTTTTCTTACATTTTTTATATATACTATAAGCCAGGTTTATCCCAAAATTAATGCGCAGCTTAGCCCAAGTAACCGCCAAGTTAATGTCTAAGGTAGCATTGTAATTCGATAGTAAAATTTTGGTTGTGAAAAAACAACGAAAGAACTATTTTCACCACTATTTCATCCCTGGCCTAAGGTGAAAGCACCAGTGAACCCTGCATGTAGTTTACAACATGCCCCTATCAAGTCAATTTATGGACAATGTCACTCGTAAGAAGATATGAAGGAGTAAACGTAGGCGTTAGTCTATTTAATAGTGAATGTTTCGAATTCTTTTTCTTCTACCAGTTATCATTCGCCAAATTGAAATATTAAATTTGTAAATTAGTTTGTTGTGTATTCGGTATGTTCCATTGGCAGAGGCTTTACGCTATTCTGCGTAGTAGCGTCTCAGTTCGGAGGCACGACTGTGTTCATCATCTTGTGTGCCGAGATGCTGAATACTTTATTACCTGGCCTGAGCACCTGCGAGTTCGTCCTCATCGTCGCCGTCGTCATCACTCCTTGCACCTGGCTGGGCTCACCTAAAGATTTCTGGTAAATTACAGATTTATTATTTGACTTTATCCAGGACCGTGCAGGGTGTGAAATGAAGAGTCAACACGTAATTATAGGTTTATTTTGTTTCCTTTTCATCTAATTATATGAATGATTGTTAGTTTAAGAAAATTATGTCTGGCTGTTGTAGAGTTAATGAATATTATAATATTTCCACAAAACTCAATGTTAAATATGTAAATCAAAGGACTCGATTGTATGCTGATTGGTGATTTGCACAATAAGAAAATTAAAAAAAATATAATATTTCTTCATAGTTTTGATCAAACTCACTATATTGACGCATTTTCATAATTTATCTCTAGAATATAGCAGGAACGAAATCGATAGCTAGTATTTTGAAGATATATTTCTTCATAATGCTACTTGTTTAATGCACCATGAAGGTAATGGTTTGTAATACAGAATGCGGCAACAAAACTTCATTCTTTTTAATGCATTTTTCTCTGAAAAAAAGGAACTTATTTTCCTGCACCCTGTACTTACGGACTGTATTAATTTCAAAGAGAAGTTTTCACTGGATCTATAATAGAATACGCCAAAGCACTTTCGGAACGGAAAGTTCAATCTTATCTAAGAATTTTTAAATTAATGATCTTCTAGTCGAATCGCTTTAAATCATAGACGCTTATTTTTATACTCCATCATGGGATTTTCACCTGTATGTACAATTAGAATTCAATTAATACAGCCCATTACAAGGTAAAAACTTAACGAGCAAGAGAAATTCTAAAAAGAACTTTCGATTGTTAAAAATCCTTTGTAAAATATATACACCAATATTCGTACTGAAATTATTAAATTATTTATTCTAGTTATTTGTAAATCTTCCCACTGAGTTTAATGTACTTAGATGACCAAGTAAAGTTGCTAACAGAGTCTCATGTTTGCTAACTACACTCTGAAATCAACACGTTTCCTGCGATTCCCTAACCGATGCAAAATTTTTACTTCGTACATATGGTCACAAAAAGGCTCTGTAAAATTTACACGTGACCTAACTTGAGGGTTCACAGTTGCGCCACTTCGTAGGAAATGTGTTAAAACTTCTGTGCATACTCGCAGCCAGATTTCAGTAGACGATGTTTCCTGCATCTAGGCTCGGACCAATGATAGCTGTGGGGTCGACCATCGTCTGCTGCGTGGTGATTTTCATTCAGACGATCATCGATGGCTCGGGAGACTTTGAACGCTACGAGCAACATGCCAACCCTACTGCAAAAACCTATGCTCTTGGTTTTGGGTCGATTCTCTTCGCTTATGGAGGGGCTTCTGTGTTCCCAACTATCCAGAACGACATGACAGATAGAACCCAGTTTTGGAAGAGTATCATTCTAGGATTTTCGTGTGAGTCTCTAAACGAAAAAGTGTGTGGGTCTTTGGTGTGTATGTGAATATTCCTCAGTATCAAGAAAATATAAAAAGTATTCCCTTTTTCATAACGTACTGTAAATAGTAGTTGTATAAATTGAGTGCATGTCAATACCATAAATTAGGCTATAACTCAAAAAACTATCTTGCAAGTTAAAAACCCAACGTAGGATTTCCCACGATACTAGAATCACTTTTTATTTGTTATTTTGTCGTTTCTACTGAAATAATACTTCATTGGTACATTGATAGAATTATTATAGCAATATTACGATTCAGGCGATGTATTTCAGATAATCTCACTAATACTAGAGCTATCAAGTTGAGAAGAGTTTTTCGTCAAAATGGAGGTAATGGATGAGCAAGAATGGTCTAACTCGTAATGTCTTGCTAACCCTAGAGAAAGTGGAATAAAATGAAAACGTGTATCTAGCTACTTGACAAAAAATACTTTGTTGTCTAAAGCTAGGATGGGGAACTGTACATAAGGTTAAGTAAGTAATTTAATCGCAAAGTCATGGTATGTAGTGATAATTTCAGATTATTTAATTTTCATAACTTTCAAGCAAATATACCAAAAATTAAATATAATTCATCTCATTTCCAAGGAATAATTTTTCTGCTAGGTACGGGAGTAACGGCAGATTTAACCCTTTCGCGCCGACTGGGATAATTTGTCTCATCGGCGATCAAAAATCGGCGCAAAAGGGTTAAGTGAAATAATTTATTTCATGTTTTCTTTCAGGCATCCTGTGTTTGTATGCTCCTGTGAGCGTGGCTGGGTACGCCGTGTTCGGTACCTTCGTGGACAGCAATATCTTGTTCTCGGTGACACAGGGCACGGCCGTCAGCATCGCCATGGTTCTGCAAGTCATCAACCTGATGGGATCCTACGTCATCGGTTTCAGTGCTGTCACTCAGGCGTTTGAAGACATTTTCGACATCCCTTCACGTGAGTTTGTTTAAATTAATACAGTAGTTATTTATTGTCACCACTCTATGAACGTATTCATTTTCAACTGGTCATCCTCCCCAAACATAGTGACAAAATCAGTGTGTATCTTTAATTAGGTTATTAAATTAGTAAAGGTTGTATGTTGCTCTGTATAGAATATTTGTGAGGCGTTATAAACTATCTCTGTGCTATTCGTTGCGCAGAAATCGAAAACTTGTTTCTAACTCCTAGTGAGTTCGCCGAA
>VCRD01002190.1:59795-96658 GCA_006783055.1 Trinorchestia longiramus | reverse complement strand
CACTGTTCTCGTCGATAAAATTTCTGTAGTGGTTTTTATTTCTTGTGCTCTCAGTTTCGATGGCTTTCATTAGAAATTTATAGGCTTGCATTGAGTTCGGTGTTTTGTTAAGTTGAAGGGCTACTGCATGGAGGAAACAGTGTCCGTCAGCCAAAGTGTGAGCCAATGTTGCATTCAATGATTTTGTTACATCATCCAAGGAACTTCCCACATGGGTATATATAGGATTGGATGATGATTCTGAGATGTGATTCAGAAATTTACCATGAGGTGGTTTAATATGGTGGGTTTAATAAGCAGCAGTACTAACAATTATCATTGTCTAAAAACTTGGCTCGAGCCCTGCAGCTTATAAATCTCCTGGAAGAAAAAGTAAAAGATGTGTAGAAACTATCATTTTACACTCAATTACTATTTTTCATTCAATTTTAAGACAGCACCAATACAGCTCCGTAACATCCTGCCTATAGAGGGTGTTTCAGAATTAAGGCAACCAGTTTTGCATGTTAAATAAATCATTTGAAATCAATGTTTAATTTTTTATAACTTGTTTTATCTTGAAAGAAGTAAGATAATATTCCTATTTCAGGTGCCTAAATTTGAAATTCATACATTATATAATGGCTTTGGATTGAAATTTCATTATCAAGCTCCACAAAGAAGGCGAGAGTTACGTATCAATTTCAAAAAAGTTAAAAATGAACCGTTCACCTGTTTGGAAAATCGTTAACAACTTTAAGGAAACTAGTAAAACTTTTGATAAGCCAGAACGAGGCCGGAAACGAATTGTTCGCGCCAGAAAAACTATCAAAAACATGCGGGAGAAGTTGCATCGAAACCCACGTCGATCACATCGAGAACTGGCTGCAGAAGCCAGTGTTAGCAAAACTTCAATGTATCGAGTGTTGAAAGAGGATCTGGGAAAGAAACCTTACAAAATGATGAAACGTCATGAGCTTACTGAACGTTGTGAGAGAATGAGGGCTGAAATAAGACGTTACATCCTTAATGAGATAAGTCAAATCACGCTCCCAAATTTAGTGTTCACAAATGAGAAAAATTTTACATTCACCAAGTTTCAGAACGACCAAGTTTGGAGTTTTTCAAGTTTTGTCGAGGGTAGAATTGTGACGAGATGTCAAAATGCACATTCTGTCATGGTTTGGGCAGCTGTGAGAGCCACAGGAAGATCTTCGCTTGTTTTTGTGCCTTGTGGGGTCAAATTGAACTCATAGTGGTACATTTCTCTTATTTTGGAATCAAGTTACTACTATGGGCTACAGAGCATTTTCAGGGTTCACCATGGAGTCTCCAACAGAATTCAGCACCAACACAGGGCTCCAACGTAACCCAAACTTAGATTCAGAGGAGCATTCCATTTATCATGAGCAAAGAAGTATGGCCAGCAAAGAGCCCTGACCTCATTCCCTTGGACTTTTCTATCTGGTTCATTTTGAAGACAAGGGTCTTAACTACCCTCATACTTCTATCGAGTCCCTCAAAGCAAAAAACTGCAAAGGGAATGGGAAGCAATTCCATAAAAACAGATACGTGTCGCTTGCGATGCATTTGTAAATGGACTTAAAGCTGTAGTTCGTAATAAAGGTGGTTACATTGAATAAATGCAACCCTGTATCGTTTGTTTATTATTCACTTTTGAGTTCCAACCCTTAATATCGAAATCGAGCATTTCAATTTTCATAAGCCTATCAAAAATTTCGTTGCCTTAGTTCTGAAACACCCTGTACTTTCCTGCATTATTTTCATAAATGGCCGATGTGTGATAATCTGCGAAATAATTTTATCAAATACAGTATATTTTTGCAGACATAATTTAGGTACATTCTTTTGAAATACATTCCATGAAAAGCCCCATAGGGGTATGATCAATGGGATTGTCTTTCACACATTTTTGGGACTTAGCATTGTTCGGTGGGATAGATAGGATTTCCTAACTGCATCCAGGAAGGCACACTAATACTATCAGTCCTCGTTAGCGTGCCTGGGAAATTTAGCATTCCTCAACAGAAATTTTATCGAGCTACCTACCTCAGCGTAACTATTATTGGTTGGACGAGTGTGTTGTTGGTTTAGTTCTTGTATCTAAGTGGATATTATTTATTCGTTTTTCCTTCCGTGTCTCTCCCGTGGACGAGGCCTCGGACTTGACCTCCTGCACGAATATCTTTGATTTGTAATCTATAGTCTTCATTCTTTCATTTTTGTTTCTCTAAAATTCTCTCTGCCCTTGCTGAAACTCCTTTGTAACGTCTGCGGAGGTACAAACACCATTGACTTTAATCTCATAACCTGAAAAGTTTAAAAAACTAAACATTCAATACATCTTCTAAATCAAACAAAATGTAATTCCTCCAATTCATATCGTTCAAAACATGGAATTTTCATACATCATTATTATATGGATTAAATTTTCAGCTGGAGTAACATATAGTCGCAGCTTTCACACTCCTAAACCAAGTGCGTCATGTGTGCCTCACAATATATTCTGCTAAAGAGCATAAAGGTCATGAACAAATTTTACTCCTGTTAACCTTTAAATTCATATAAGGAACTCACACTATGAAAATACTGTTCAATAACTCAGAACTTTAACTGAAAAATTAAAAGTTTTTATTAGAGCGCAATAATATCAACTGTTCAACAGGTTTGTCGCTAAGTTTATTTTTATGGGGGGTTAACGTAAAACCACTGGTGTCCTCTCTCTATTGTCGGTACTTGAAGAGGGCGAGGAACATGAAATCGAACTTTTAAAGGCCATCTGAACAATAGTTAACGCTTACGACGAGCAACAAAAAGTATCAGATCAGTTGCAACCACTCCTCATGACAAATCATCTTCAATGCTTGTCAGGTTGTGGGTGGGACCAAAGAGCTATTGCGTTACAGCGACGTTTAAATTCATTTCAAGAGTCGTACTTCAGACGAAAAATTATTTCAATCCATTGAAATACACAATATTGTGCTTAAATACACGTTTTTAAATGTATTTTAAAATACATTTTTAAAGACACAAATGGATTTAAATGCTTATTCAAATACAATGCATTTAACTAATGCCTAACACGGTCTACAACTGGCCTCTAACCAACATCAATACAGGTTCTTCCCGAAAAAGCCCAAAACTCTACGGACAATAAGAAGCAAATAAAACTGGTCTTGCTTGAACTCCAGATAACTTTTGACTATTACACCAAACTTTCGTAGGGCCCCAATAATCATTTAAATACATTGAAGAACGAATTGGAGAACAAATTTTTCGCCACAAAAAGGTAGGATAATACGAACATCAAACGAACAAAGTTTCCAGCAATCTCATGTCCAACCTGCTTAAAACTACAAGCCTTTTCAAATTTTTGAGCAACAAAATGCAAAAATCAAAAGGAATTGGTGCAGAATGAAGAAGCACCAACCTACTAGATATCTAAAGTATTTCTTTTTGGAGATAGCATCATTAAAGGGTAGAAAATTCAATTCAAACGAGAACTGGTACAGCGCAAGGTACTCTGCTGCCCCGAGAAATAACTGATAAAAGCTGTATATATATATATATATATATATATATATATATATATATATATATATATATATATATATATATATATATATAGATATATATATATATATATTGAAAATCGCAGAATACATGAATTAAAAAATTAGTACCCAGATGAACTCATGTGACATTTTAAAACTTTAATCTGTAAAGTCTGAAAAAATCTACCAGGAAATCATAACAAGCATGCGCCCAGGGATAAAGGATGCAAATCAAAATTTGCAGGCTTTATCAATCAATGAAGGATCGAACAGAATGCATGTAGAAAAAGGCGTCATCTACTGAGATCTGACGTCCCAATACATCACAAATAAGGAACTCTTCAAAAAAGATGAACTACATCTTAACAAGTTGACTCCGAAGTGGTACGTATGTGGACCACTTTAACGAAACAAAATGGCTAAAACTTTGTCCCAAAGAATTCCAGCCCGTATTTTATCGTCGTTACATAGATGATACTTTTTTGCTGTTCCGTGAGAAATCCCATGCAACATTATTTTTTGATTTTATTAATAGCAAGCGTCGACCTCGATGCCATCACCTGTTTGGACTACAAAAGAGTGTGCTAAATCCGTACTCTACTTCAATGTTCACTCAGGAAGACCTAATGAGATTAGTCAACCTCAAGACTAAAACATGCAGGAAGCTTTCGCCAACAGAATATTAAGCAGCAAAGAAATAACGTAACTTCTTTAATCCCTTTAAAAAAGACCAGGACTAACACCCTGGTATGCAGAATGCTCAAAGAAATGCTCAAAGTAATAAACACACCATTCGCTAACATTTTCAATCGCCTGAAACTAGAGCTGTTCTGCAAGATTGAAATTAGGCAAATTTCACTCTCATTTTCATAGAAGATAATTATCAAGCACCCAATAACCATCCAACACTCAGCCTGACATCGGTCCTTGGTAAAATAATGAAAAAATGACTCAAGTCTGGATTAAAAAGCATTCCCATGGTCAAAACTTTATTGAAAACACCCAGCGCTTATTCCTGTAAAAAGTAGTTTTCCCACAACCTCCTCCTACTTTTTTGGTGAAATCAACCGTATTTGCAACTGCACGAAAGCCATAAATCTTATGTACCTCGACTTGCAAAAACAGACTCTACAGCATTTGTTTTCACAATTTCTACAGGCTTTATCAGTCAATGCCTCATTTCGTACCCGGTAATCGATTCTGATTTGCCCTTCATTCACATCTATTTAACACTTCACTCCTCCACCACCTTTTTCATAACACCTTAATCATTAAATAGGTAAATCTGTCAAACTACTTAATTACTTTTTCATTTATTTCCTTCGATTTGCCTTTCACAATACGTAATTGATTTCATCGGAGCATCTCATCATGTTTCATTTTCAAACCATGATATTCCGTCTCTTTTTCTATACATTTATTATTACTCAAAATATAAAATAAAATATAAATTCTTTGTTGCAGTATATATTCTTCTTATTGTTTTTCCTTATTTATTTCGCATTTTTGTTTATTCTTATCTGTGTCACTCTAAAGTAAGAATCTCTTCTTATCAATGACTCCGTTATACATACTGTACCCTCTTTTATTGTACAAATTGAATTATTTCACAGTTTTTCATTAATACTGAATTGTTTACAGTAACATTTACTCCTGTTCCACTTAATTGATCCCATTTATCATTTATTACTCTTAATGTTCTGCTATTACCACACTAACAATCTTAGTAATTTTCTTTCAAGACCGGTTATCAATGCTAGTTCATTTAACGTGAATACGTTGTTCAATTTTCATAAACTGAGAACATTAATTAACAGAATACCCTTACTTTATCATGGGTTTCGTCTTCCACAATGATGCGTATTATGTGTACATATTAGCATTAAATTTTACTGGCGGTCATGCTAATTTTACTGGCGTACGCGGTGACGTACGCAGTCATGAACTTGAGCAAAAGTTTTCTGCCACATTTAGAGATTTATACCAACTCAAAACAGACCTGAATAACAACAATGCTATTTATAAACGCTGTTTATAAGTTGATGTGCATTCTGAGAAGCCTCAGCGGTGCTGAACGAAATGAAAAACAAGAATTGGCGTTGCTAGACGGTAGAATGTTTTAAATTTGAGTCACTAACTTCAAATATTATACGATGAAGTGTTGTGTTTAAATCGACTGAAGAAGCCAGGTATTTTATGATTTGAAAGTAATATTTGTATGTCAAGATTTGTATAAATACAACAACGAAGATAAGGCTTTCCCAACCCTTCTATGGACACGAGCTTGGAAAGCTAAAGCCGGGCTACGTAACCAATAATCTGCCTCGATTCAGAAAGAAAAGAGCCAACAAAGCAAGACTGCAGCTTCCAATAGACTTTGATTGCTCAAACAGAAGAAAACAGCCCGGGTAAACATGCCACGGCTGAGCCTTGGAGCTCAGCGTTGTCTGCTACAAGGGAAACTGTTTGGAAAGCATTAAGGTGGGTTGCTGTTAATTTCGCTCGAAGCGTTTGCGGTGTTTCACCTGAATGACCAACAGTTTAGGGACCAGATATGCCATTAGTGGGTACTCGAGCCGCGCACGAACATGATTCTTGCTTCAATTACACTTCACTGATCACTTTGCCTCTACTGCATACGCAGTTCGTGCCATGCATGAACTTTCAAAAATCGACCTATGGCAATTTTTTTACAGAAACCATGTGAGTACTATAAAGTCATATGTTCAACCATTTACATTAAAATATTGTGAAATTTCAACACTGACCTTCGTTTTATTTGCCAGGTTTAAAGTTTTCCGAGAGAGTAAAGATTATTTTTGCTGTTAGATCAAAAACTTATATTGATTTCCATTTGTCAGGTTTGCTTTCTTGCACCAACCTAAGTTTTGTAGCAATGTACATATTTAAATACGTATAGAACTGTTATCTACGTATTTATAGATTTCAACTCATACAAATGGTAGTGGATGACCTCAAATATCCCATTTTTTCGAATCGAAGTTTCTATACCCAGAACGGATCGTAAAGACAAAAGTACAGCTGGTGTGCAAAAATAAATAAATGTAGTGTCTACTCAACATAAGTAGAAGTAATTAAAGAAGCATTTCTTCCATTTGTAGCTTATTTTGCGTTGCGTATTTGTTGGTATCATTTAGAATATTTGTTCAAACTTCTGTGAAGAAACTGATCTTCAATTGATATGCATTTCATTTACATTAATCGATATTCATTAAAATATATGAGCTTATGACGTACGCTTACACTTAAAACACTACACCTGATTTAGTATACCGGGTTGTTTAAAAGTTTTGTTACACTCTGACATTTTTATTTAAAAGTCTCCAAAATTATGATTTATAGGAATAAAAAACCAAATAGAGTTTTCCATACGATTATTAGGATAGTTACAATAATATTTTTCAATTTTACCTCCTTCAGCAGCAATGACACAGTTCAGACGAAGGCGGAAACCCTTGCAAACTTTTCGGATGTCATCTTTCCTCATTGTGGCCCATGCACGATTTACGGAATATTTCAATTCCTCTACACTGTTGTTCCGAACTTTACATGCCGTGCTCTCAATATGCGTCCAGACGCTGTAGTCGAGGGGGTTCAGGTCAGGCGACTGTGGCGGCCAGAAGTCCTTGGGCCAAAAGTTCATGCTTGGCCCCAGCCACTCTTGAACAGTTTTTGCAGTGTGCGGAGGTGCACCATCTTATTGGAATACGTAGTTTGTGTTTCTAGTTAATTTTCTCGCCCAAGGTAGGATTTTCGTGACAAGAACATCTTAGTAAGCAGAGACGTTTAGCCTGTAGCCACGTGGGAACCACACTGGAGGCATCTTTTCTCCATTCGATGCCACGACTCCAAGCATCTTCAACGAGGCCGGATGTTTGGTTGTAGACACGTTCCGTAACTCAGAGATGTCCTGACCAAAGCTAACAATGCGATCATTCTGCTTGTTCACAAGAGAATTGACCGAGAATTTCTTCTCATCTGAAAAAATGACAATCCGATTACTAAAACATACATGTAGACCGAGCCGAGACTCGTGTTGATTAATCAGCCCGAGAGCTGCATCAATGAATCCCAGTCCAGATAGTGAAAATCTGGTTTCAATGCATTACTATACTATGTACTCAATCGTCGTTCGATGGACCAATCAGGGCACAGGCGAGATGCTGATTAAAGTGGCTACCTAAGTCTAGAATCATTAAGTTTCTTCGTAAATATGTTTCCAAAGCGACTAAGCAGTGTCAGTAGTGTCCTATTTCTCAGTTCATCCGGTTCACGACGACAATAATAGCTAATACGGTTTGATTGACGATGTAAGCTTTATCGGCAAATTAACATAGGGAAGCCACAGCAACATTTAAAAATATGAACCTCACGCTATAACCTCCCCCGCATGACCTTTGCTGCGAGTCGACTGTTTTCATAGGATCAATACATTCAGACATTGGGACAAGAACGGCCGACAACGTGGAAAATTGAATGACAAGTCGGAATAACTGATGACGGTGACTGAAATAATAAAAATAAAATACAATTTGTATCATAAAACTAGTGACGCCCAGCGCTATGATTGTTCAACGAACACTACGAGATGGTTTTTATATGTTCCACGCCAAGATCACACCCCACTAATGTGAACAAGGGCAATACATGCATCTACTCCTTTGTTGCAAATGATACAAATTTGAAAAATACCCCACACACTAATACATGACACAAACACAACGCTTCTCGGAATGCTCTTCACAAAATCACACATGCCAACAATGCACCAACACACTGAAACAATGTTTCAACTATCATGGTCCATGCAAAACACTCGCAGCCAATTGTCCATAGAAAAAAAATGTTTTACAACAAAAACAAGAAAACGATCAACGTCAAGAATAACAGCAAGTTTATAACACATATGCAGAAATCGCAAAACACTCAATACAACAGACAAACTTACGCTAACCAACTAGACATATTAAACTCACAACTATCATCCGAGAAGCACAACAAACGACGCCTTAGAAATCTCCGGAGATATAATTTTACAAACACTGCAAACTAAATTTGACATTGGTGCCACATTCCAGACAGAGATTCGGCAGCCCTTTTCAGCTCTTACTGTAACAGAACACACTCTCAACACCCATGTTCTACACATACACTTCCACATGAACAACATTCTCTCTACGTAACGACTAACTCCCCAATAAAAGAGAATGGCATGGCTACGGACTCTGATGTTCGACAAAAAAGTTGAAGTAGCGATGAAATATAATACTCTACCTCACTCATTCATAATAAGCACAGCATATAGATGAAACTTTTTAGAAACGTTAGGGACTACTCCTCAATTCAAAAAACTTCAACTGACTGGCACATCGAGGAATTTGACGAACCCGATGATAGAAGACTGTAACATTCGGTACAAGACCTTAAATCTCAGACGTTGATAGATTATTTACAACATCATATTTCACGAAGAATTCACAGCACTCTCAAGACATCATTTAATATTTACAACATCTATTGCAATAGGAATGATCCCACACGTACTCACTCTTCTCCAAGACAACGTAGTGTTGGAATAGTAAAAAAAGGCTTCCAACAAACAAAATACCATAGACACAAACATCATTTTTATCAACGACCATTCCCACGAAAAAAATAAAACCAAAAAAATTCTATTACAACGTCATCGACATAAATAAACACAACAAACAATACTCTGAAGTGGTCATTACCGTAAAATGACATCCCTTTACAGCTACACGTTGTACTCAGACACACTAACCACCACGATCAACACGAAACAGTGACCCATTACCATAGGTACAACATACACTTGTCCAGGAATCGACTATCTCTACTTCATAAATTTCTGCATACTATTCAAAAGACCCTATCCACTTCATTTTTTAGACGTAAATGCATCACACAGAAGTTTAGGTTGTACACACAACAAGGTCAGAAAATAATGTGTACATTCACTCATAACACGCTACAACTGGAGACTCATTGGACCATTTTTCCCTACGCATTACTTACAAAGCTCTACCTTCCCAATCATTGTAATACAAAACAAACATGCTTTCTACAACATCCACTTCAAACGAGAACTTTTCACCCCTTCAGGCTACATTTCAATTATAGCCATACTTCCCACCCACCCATTTCATGTACAATAAGACCACCCACATACTTTTAAAAAGCACACTGAGACATTTTAAACAAACACTATTATCAGTGACACCTCCCCCAGGCCATACCCCATCGTTAAAGGAAATACCAGTACATGAATACCTAAATACTTGGACAGAACACAAGCAACCCTCCACGAGAGGATCCATACCATTACCGTTATATAGGATTATACTCAGCATCAAACCAACAGTCGAAAGACTAGCAATCCAAACACAATCCCATCACACAATGCAGTGCACACGAAATAACAGACCCACCTCATAACTCAATGAACAACTCATATCCCTTATAAAACAGTTACAGTTAATTTACACACAACAACATCGTGACAACTGGAACACACTTATACAATCAATAGGCACACATGAAAACCCTAAAATCTTCTGGTAATCGGTCAAAAGGATGATGGGTCTAGCACTAAACAAAATATACTATATCTAATACATAGCAAAAAAACTACACATACCACATGAGAAAGAACCCATTTTTAGACACCATTGGCAGGACATATTTAAAGAACAGGACCACGAAGGCTTTGATACAGATCACACAGAAAGGATCCAAAATAGTACCACATAACACAGGCAACGACAGTAGACTGGACCTAATACACTTCCCCCCAATCACCACAGAGAAACTTTCAAACATTTAAACAAAAGGCCAATGAACACATTTAAACAAAAGGCCACTGTCTAATAGGCATCATAACATTACAACTGAGACGCTTTCCCAACAGCATGATCCATTCCCTCCTCGTGGTATTTAACATCTTCATCTCAGTCAGCCAGCTCTCTGACAATCTCAAACTTACAATAATGACATTCCTTCCAAACACAACATATTAGAGATACAAGTTCAAAACTACAGACCCATTTCTTAACTATCTTTCCACGGCTAACCACAGGGCAAAATACTCAGCATTTAACCAACAAATTGCATAATTATTTGTTGAATCTGGTTGAAAAGTTGAATCTGGCTGAGGTGAGCATACCGAAAGGGACAATACAGACCAAGATATTGGACACCTAAAGATGTTGTTTGACAACGTTCTAAGTACCCCACCGAAAATGTAGGAAATACAAATCACTGCGTCAGCCCTATCATACGACATCATAACTGTCAGTTAAACACGATTTGATTAAAATCGAAGATATTTCCCAGCAAAAATTTGCAGTTAAGAAACCTTTGCTCCTTAATTTATGGTAGATGGTGGGTCAATTATCTACATCTATGGAAACTAGGACAGATGAGTATTTCTTCCGCTCTCTATCTAAAAATGATGAACACACCAACAAGAAAATGATACCTCAAATGAAATAAACGAATGGTTGAAAGAGCCTTTCATTAATCGGTCCAAGCATCCAGCCATGTTTCTCAACAGTAACTTTATTTCGTGCTACCTAAAATTTAAAACCTCCATTCCCTCAAATGCTGTAATTGAAAGGCTTTTTCATTAAGTAAAGAAACATTGAGACCTAAGCGTGCTCGTTTTTTAGAGAGCCGTTTCGAAATGCTTGTATTTATGATAGGGAATCAATGGTAAATCCTGCCATTTAAATGAACTTAAACATCTAACTACAGAGTTTTAATGTTTCTCAATGAAATAAATAACAATAATACTTTACTGAAAGTAAATTATAGGAAAAGGTGATTGGCGATGGAAATAAAAATAGGATCTAAGCTCAGTAAGCTATAAAACGAATTGATATACTGCGACTTATCGCAGTCCCTCTTTGAGTTAATTATACTCCTTTTATTGGGGATTATTCATTCATGTTTCTGTATGAGCCAAACTCGTTCAATATTTTTAAAGTAGTTTCGTTATTTAAGAGTTTCGGTTGCAAATTTCAGTTACGACTGCAACTATTTTTGGTAACTTGCAGTTGCGGTTGCACTGCAATTATTTTCCAATTGCAGGCCCAACACTGGTGATATGATGGACTTTGCACTCCAAGTCCACCACCCTAAGACTAGGACTCAACTCAAAAATGTCCCAAACTACGTACGGGCGTACTACGAACTAATGAAAGAAGAGCTTGGTAGTTTTAACTACGAAGTACTTATGAGGAACAAGAACACAGAGGAATGCTGCATGATACTCAAAGAAAATCGGAACAGCCATAAAGAACTACATCCGTACTAAATGAATGAAATCAACCAATCAATCTTTATGTGTTTTCTCAAAAAAACAAGTGCCTTATCACTCCCAGGCAACAGTCGTACAGAAGACCTAAAAGGCACCAAACAGAATCCTGTCATCCATAGCACATCCACACATGCAGGGCTGTTAACCGAACGATAAAATATACAAAGCAAAAATAATAAATAGAGCATAAAATAGCCTACCCAAAGAGCTTGAACGAATAGGTAAATAGCAGACGACTCAAAAAAATACTATCGGATTACTGATCAACCCTGATGGCTCAACTCTAACGGACAACAAAAACGATAAAATTCTAAGTACATATATACTCTACTTCAGTGTTAACTTGTAAAGACTTAACTGAGATTCAGCAACCTCACACCTTAAATCTTAAAGAAATCCTGACAAGCGGCATATTCACTAAAGAAAATGTAGGAGAATAGCTCAGCGTTCTAAGCTCATATAAATCAACCGGACCAGACAGCCTTGCACCACAAATACTCAAAGAAACAGCAGAAGTAATTAGGGAACCCTTAGTAACAATCTTCAATCGATCACTCAAAACAAGGATTGTTCCTGAAAATTAGAAGCAGGCAAATATCATATATGATTGCCCGAAAAAGGGGAACAAACAAGCATCCATTAAGTGAATTTCAATCAGTCTTACATCAGTCTGTCCTCAATAAAACAATAGAAAGAGAACTCAAAGGTCTGTATAACAAAACACCTTCAAGCCGAAAGCCTAATTACTGAACCACGGCACGGATTCAGGAAACAACGTAGCAGTCTCACAAACCTCCTACACATTTTTGGCTCAGTCAAATGCATATACGACTGTACAAAAGCCGTAGCCTTGTATACCTCGATTTTCAAAATCCTTCCTATGAATTTGTCCATGAATGGTTAGGAGTCAGTGTGAAAAACATGGAAAACGAGCTAACTATTCTCAATCGATACAAAACTGCCTTACTTGTCGCATCCAAATAGTGATGATCAATGGTCAAACCAGTAATCTGACTCATCTAACATCAGGAGTCCTCCAAGAGAAAGTCTTAAAACCACTTTTCTTCATCAACAACATCAACGATTTTGGCATCGGAATCATCAGTAAAATTTGAAAATTCGCCCACAACATAAGACTGTCACAGGGCGTTCACTGAAAAATACGGAATAACCGTTCAATCAATCTTTAATCATCTACTCCAATCGACTGAAATTTGGCAAGTGACCTTCAACGTTGATAAATATTCAGAAATGTACATTGGTGCAAATGACCTGCATTTCCAACACACAATGAATGACATACCCTTTGGAGCAGAACAGCAAGAAAGAGATCTTAGTAACATTTTCACTGAAAATCTCAAGCATGAAAAACAAGTAGAAAACACCGTCAGAAGTACGAGCTAAATCCTTGGTTTCATTTCAAGAAATTTTGAATATAAATCAAAGAGTAAAGCACTACCGTTTTATGAAGCTCATTTTATGAGTTTTATTAAATTGTTTAATTCTAATTAAATAGTTATATTTAAATTGTTGAGTATGACTGTACCATCGAAAATTAATAATTAACTGTACCAGTTAATATCTAGTCATAGGGTGGACACTTCTATAATACTTTCATAAAAATTAATTTAGGGAAAATTACCAAGGAACTGACAAAAAATTGTGTTTATGTGGTACAGGTTTAAAGGTGGAGCAAAATATTTAAATGACGTTCATTGGCCTTCCCAAAAAATTGCGTCCTGTCATTCAAAAGTTGTAAGGCTATTCAAAATATCCCACTATCTTGCAGTACCTCCATGCAAAGCTCCGGTCTTTCGGGGGGACTTTATTTTCCGGACAAAATCTTCCGGATGTGCGGATGAGCACAGACCAAGGCGAAACTTTGTTGGATGAACTTGGGTTCAAAGACTGACTTTCATTAGAACTTATTCAGGTCAGAGGCACGATCTTAGGAGAAAGTTTTATCCCGTAGGCAGCAGCCCCTCGAAAGTTCTCGTGTGACAGAACACGAGACAATGTATTCTGCTGCAGAGGAGGGAAACATTGATGTTTCATAATACAGGCTATATTACATCTGGTGCCTCTCTAACTGACTGTAGGAGTTGTATTTGAGTCTTACTGATAAACTCTATTTCTCCCCTGTAGGTCAACTTTACAACTTATCATAGATTTTTAGTTTGAACTAGGGGTATTAATAGTTTTATGAGGCGGAAATCCACCTAGCAGCTGTAGAGAAGTCTGCCTCGCATCATTAAAGGCTGAGGTAGGTACTCTGAGGTAATTAAATAAATATCTATCATAATCACTTCGTCATCTTCAGCATATCATAAACTTCGGGTAAGTTATATTAAATGTAGGTATAAGAGACCCAAACATATTCTACATGTCTGAAAATAATGCAATCGCAGCTTATTAAGTACAAAAGTGTTTGCAGCTTAATATTTCTAATTTTTTGCTTCACAAATTCTTTAGATTTATTCATGAAACTGTGTACAAAAATAGTAGTGACAAATGAAATTTAAAAGCTTCCCAGAGTTTTTACCCTATATAATGGTGTTTCATTTTGTTAATGGAAGAAATACTGTCAAATTTTCATCATACGTGCATCATTTGCCATAAAATTCCCCACGTTCCAACCATATGTTCATCATCCAAGTAGTGTTAGTCGTTTTCAAGCAATTTTGATGCGCTAAATCCGGAAATAACATTGACCTTCTTTCAATCAGGTCAGCTTTCTTTGCATTGCCGCATTACGTTTTTTAGAATCTTTTTACACGTACCACGTAAAAATAATTTTTACTTATACAGGGTGGCCCATAAGTAAGGTACCTTTTTAAAACTATTTTAGCTATAAAACTACAAATCGTAAAGAGATTTGGATAATTCAGAATAAATGAGGAAGTTTCAAAGTTTTCTACCAGCGTATCAAGTCTACCTACAGTCACAACATATTGCCCAAAAAATTCATAAAATCCACCCCTCAAAATGAATCGCTACGCAATGGAACAACGAGCAAAAATAGTGGAACTTTACTTCCAATGTAATTGTTTGGTTACTGCAATTCAGAGGAATTACAGGAATATTGATAGTATTGAAAAAAGTCCTTCGAAGAACTGCATAAAAAAAGTGAAAATGTGCCTCATCAGTCATTATTAAATTCTTTACAAAGTTCTCATTTTCTGCAAGCTGCAGAAATCTAATCACTTTTGGTAGTCCGTAGGATGGAGTTCTTGAGTTGATTGAATTTTATATGGATGATACTCTAGACCTTTTATCAAAATACGTTGCAGTGAGGTACGTGACATTCTCAGTTAAACTGAACGTCTCCTAGTTGACGTTTTGGGCCGATCAGCAATACTCGTTGCAACAAGTTAAATTGAAGCACCAGTTCGAATGGTCCGTGGCCTGCCACAACGTTGTGTGTCTGCTGTTGTCCCAGTTTCTCTAAATTTCAATACCAGTTTTTTATGGACTTCATTCAATACCATCAACATTCCTGTAATTCCTCTGAATTGCAGTAACCGAACAATTACATCGGAAGTAAAGTTCCACTATTTTTGCTCGTTGTTCCATTGCGTAGCGATTCATTTTGAGGAGTGGATTTTATGAATTTTTGGGCAATATGTTGTGACTGTCGGTAGACTTGATACACTGGTAGAAAACTTTGAAATCTCCTCATTCATTCTGAACTAACCAAATCTCTTTATCATTTGTAGTTTTATAGATATAATAGTTTTAAAAATATACCTTACTTATAAGCCACCCTTTATAAGACTAGCTTCTTTCTTATATTATTAACAAAACAAATTCTGAAAAGTTTGCATGGACCGAGTTTGACTAACTGGTGTTTTTCTTTTGCAGGAGGATAAAATGGATTCAGCCAGAAGATCTTTCAAAAACAAACCCAATGTATTCTGTTTCATAAACAGTGAATACTATGTTGTTTCAAACAGGGACCTAGTCACAAGTTTCACATAGCGGGGTCGATTACCATGCTTATCTTTGTACGACTCTTGGTAGCCAGGATGAAGCTTATGCTCCTCACCTGGTATGCAGAACATGGAGAGCTTCGTGACGTTAGGGTCGAAGATTACTCCATTGTTGAAGAACATGAGGAATAAGAGTAGGTTCTTAACGTTGATGTTCCATATTCTTATTCCTGAAGGTAGCTAAATGATCTAGTTCGTGATTTCGGTTAGTCAAAGTCCTTCACTGAACTGTCAGTATCACATTGAAGTAAAGGAAATTTCATCTGACAGTCTTGCACCACCATCTACTACACGTGACTTCAAGGGTACCTCCGGTTTTTCTTTTAAGAGAAAGATATTGTGTACTGTATAGAAATTATGAAGCTTCTGCATAAGGTGGAATGTCACAATACCAGCACGAGGATCGGAAACTGTTCATTGAAAGCAGCAAGCGATCATTGATATGTGTTGTACTGCACAGCACAGCCAATTTACCTCTGTCTCATCACTCGACTACATTGAAAGAGAAGTATGAAGCGATAAAGCACATGCAGGAGAAAATTTATCTTGATCATCATGAGTTGCGGATTTGCGTTGATATGAAAATGATAATTTTTCTTGAGACAACTGTCCGGGTCAACAAAGTGACCATGTGTTCTGTGCATGTGGGATAAAAGGAACAAAGTTCAGAATTACACGAATAAGGAGTGGCGTTTACGGGAGGAATTGGTGTTTTTCAGAGCAAAGAATGTGATAAACAACCAAGTAGTTGATAATCACTTGTAAATAGTCACCTAGAGAATAAATCTATCCACCCGCATTACCCTCTAATTATGTACAAGTGCCTTTTTCGACTCTTATTGTCCAGTCCATTTCATTTTCACTTTCTCTTTTCTGCTACAATTAGTACCAGAATTTTTCCTTCTGCTCCTTCCTATTGACACCAACCACCCGACTCGCTGAATACAGACATGCACACCAAAAGCAAAGAAAATTTTCATCCAATATTCCCTGCATTTATTTATCAGCCCAGTGACAGAAATGAGCTCACAAAAGTGTAAGAAGTTTCAAGTTATATATAACGGTAGATAATGAATATAGATTTCAAAAAGGCAATGAGTAATTTTGCATACGAGTTCGAAGGCCATGGTATTCATGAATCCCACTCGGAGCTGAGAAATTTTGTATTCTAAAGAGGTGGATAGAATTTGAGGTGATCGTTTATCGGCTGCTGGGAAGAAGAAATCGCCCGAACGGCAGGCCTGTCAAAATTCTAAAGTATTTTCTGTGTTGGATTAGATATTGTTGCTACAGAGTTGTTCATCCAGCTTAAACTACACCCAGCAATGGTGCTTCTACAAATAAACTCAACACCTCTTCAAACCAGCCTTTGTTAATCAAATTCGTGAACAACAAAAAAAAAAGCAGCGCTCTTAAATTACACAATAGCAATGAGTGACAGCATATAAAGAAAAGAAGCAATTCCATTTTAACTGCAAGATAGACAGTCTCTCTTCTACATGGGCGGTTAACTGCTGGTTTAGTGATACATTAATGCCTCGGAATTAGTTTCTAAACCTCCATCATTACAATCGTCGCAAATATTTCCATGCTTCTTATACGTCCGTAGTTGCCAAGCAGAGGAAAATATTACATATTTCTTCAATTCTTTATATTCTTTAATAATATAATTGAACTTTTACCTTTTCTAGGGGTCTCATCATCTCTGAAATAAAACGAGACCACTTCCTCAGTGCCCAAAAGATACAGGCAAATTATAAGCTACTTTTAAGTTTGTAAATGATCTCACGTAACAAAAAATCTGCGAAATGTTTGCAATATATGCATTTCATTTCATATATGGAGTAAATCAGTTTACGATATTCTTGTTTGTCATTAGAAGTTGAAAAACTGAATAGTGTCATCTATTTGTTAAATAAAAGCTGCAAAAAATATTCATTTTTCTGTTTAGCTTATCACATAATCCAGAGCCATTAGAAGTAAATGAAATTGTACAAATATGACGCCATGGTTACACTGCCTATCATTTACATCATTCTGGTAGCAAAAGATGGTCTTCTTGAATGTGTTTTTATCATTGAACATTGATGTCATAGATGCAACTTTGGCTTTCATGAATACATTATTGCGCTAATTCATACGAGAATATTCATCAATAATTGCATAAAACTTTGCTTGTGTCTTCTCTTACATTATTTTAGCGTTGGTGTAATATGAGAGAGAGCAACATTTCCCGGAAGTATTTTCCACTAAACATGACACGGTTGATGTCAACTATGCGACTTTGCAGTCTTGAAGCTTTACGAGGTAATGTGAGCAAAGCAACTTAAAATGGCTACGTTTTGAAAGCCTCAATTTCAAAAGTTACGTCGTCTATGAAAAGCTGCCTAGGATTCGATCGCATGGTTCACTGCCCTCTAAAAGCGGCAGCTCCACAGCTTGTACCAAAAAGGCAAGGCTTTCTCAGTAATGGGACATAGTATAATACGGTGGGCTGGTGGGCAACCTGATGTAGGACGACTTATTTGGCTCTCAGTGTGCAGCCAACGGCAGCACATTTCGATAGCATCCGAAAGAAATGTTTCCATGAGCACGTCCTGCGCTTGAATCAATTAAAATGAACTTTGTTTTTTCCAGTTTTTGAGTGTGCGTTGCCACTCAAGGCCATAATTGATTTATTCATAGTGAAATTTCAAGGAATGAGATAGAGATTCAAACAATATGGTTTCGCGCAAATATGTGCTGTTTAAATAATTTTATTTAACACTTATTGAAAAGAAGCAACCCATTTCATACATATTGAGGCCTGAAAAAATAGAATGAACACATCTCATAATCTCAATTTCTTGACGACGTGTTAAAGCCAACGTTTGCTTCATAACAACTTAAATTTTCTGAACAATATACGTATTCATAGACGGTCGAAATTACATTCACATCATTATTCTCTCATTTTTCCAGAAAATATCAGCAAATTACTTCAGTTCTATAAGAAAAATCCTACTTCTCAGTTTTTTTCTCCAAAGCTCCTACAATGAAGACGTTGTGATCTTTTGGTTATGCCAGATACAAAAAAATACTGACTGGTATTCTTTTTCTCTGTGAATAAAAACCTATTTTTTACGGGAATATATGAGCCATTACTATCTTGGAGCATGCCATTGTTCAACAGCAAATGCTCGTTATTGTCCGGTTCCTGAAGGTGATACCAAGTCCAGCTGGATATCCCGAGAGAGTCATCGAAATCATCACACAGCGCCCCTCCATAGCTTGGCTTCAGAAACGTGCCGCTTGGGTCAAAGTCTTCTTTAAGTATTCCTCATATGATGATTACCAGGAACTTATAGCATTCTTTAGTGTAATAAAAATCAATAATATTGATAAAACAATGAAAAATAGTAATTAATCTCAAACCAATGAGATCATCACATTCCTTTCCCTGCTTCTTCGCATATGAATGACTCTGTGCTTAGAAGTTAGCAATGACAGCTCTGGCATGAAGGGCTCCATTTTTTCGATCATTGTTCTCGTCGAAACAGTATTGTTTACGTAACAAGTGAGTCCCTGTCGAATTATTTTATAACATTTGCCTTGAATTCATAAATAAATTTTATCAGTTGTTGATGTTGATTTATTTTCATTTTTACATGATATTTTCTTTTTCCACAACGTTGGATAAGCGTATTGCAGACCATATTTTAACCTGACACTGTCGCTTTTAATGCATTGACATAAATCGTCCCATTTCGTGACATTTGATTCCTGTAATTCAGCACCGACATTGTGTTTTCTTAGTACGTCTAGCAAGTTGTACATGTTCTCGTTTAAAAAATTATTGAATGGAATATAGAGTTGAGGTGTTGTGTAAAATTGGTTATCATATGTGTATCACATGAGTTTTGCAGTCCCAAGCGCAAAAAAGTGAGTGAGAATCGCAATGTACTCACACTATATTGACCAGTCATTGTATATTTACACAGCATTTGGGTTTCAAATGTGTTCAAATAAATTAATATTATAACTATACAGTCACTAGTTCAATGCAATAAGTTTTAAAATGAAGAAGTGACACAATTCAGTTGAATGAGCAAATATATACTCGCCCCGGGAAGAAACGCAATAAATATTCAGACATCATATATTCCATCATAATATGTACTATACATATGCAATATAACGAGTGCTACATTATACTAATTTTATATTTGAGGTACCCCATCACCTGTATCGATGCCAACTATTCCTTCATAAGAAACAAGCATGTGTTCCATCTCTACAGATATATGTACGGATGGAAACATGTTTGCTTGTTGTTTGATGTTACTCCGGGTGTCTACGAGTAATTACTTGTAGAGTTACATCACAATAGGTATCTCTAAGAGTAGCATCACAGTAGTAAGTTAGGCACAAAATGTAGCACAACAATAAATGGACTCCACGTTTGTACTCTACTCCACAGTTGAGGTTAATAGAATACGAACAACTGACGCACAACGTCGTTAGTATTCGTAGTCACTGGACCGGGTGGATGCTTCGTTATGCAGTTGGCAGAAGGGTCACCCAGGTCGAAACAAAGCTCTATATTCCAGTCTGTTTTTAATTTGTAATCTTAGTTGCAAGTTTAACCAGCGTTGATTCCCCTGTTAACTTTTAGAGTTTTTAATATTTTTGATGTGAATAGGGATTTATAATCATGAATAACGCAAGCTCATTACAAAGTTAAAAGGGACGTAAGAATTTTCAATACTACTGTAGACGTACAAGCGATTAAGCTCAGCACATCAACTCACGGCCGACTAATCTGCTGATTGTGTTGTTCGAAAAAGGAAAAGATAAAATAGAAATAGTTGCACAGTCCTAATTACTTCAGAAACCATCAAAACCGTAACGAAGTCTACGGATCCTGCGATTATAAGTAAGGGTATTTCATGTGATGATGAGTTGTCCTGTGTATTTAAGAGCTCACACAATGACTTCATAAATATATATCCTCAAGAATTATTTCAAAACAGTATGATAACAAGAAAATTGATGCATATCAGGTTATACTCTGTGGCTCAGGCATAGGCTTGAGACAGTTCATCATACATTTGGTCTTCCTCGTGACCCTAAGTGTTCATGATTTAGCCCTACTTGCTAATAAGCGATCATGGTTCGTTATGGTTCGACATTTGTTATTTAACAATAATGAGTTTATAAACAGTGTCAATGGTAGCCGTAAAAATCCAGGTCTTCACTGCGTTGTTAATGGCATTCAACTATTAAAAGTCTTGTATTTTAGTCACTAAACAGTAATTGAAGCTAGTAAACATCTGTTCTGAAAATTATTGTTAACGCGTGAGTGTCTTTTTCCTATTAATTTGCGCACAAACACAAATTCTTGTTCTAAAATATCACATGATAATTGCATTATTTCTTCGTGCATCATGTTATCATTTGTTAATTTTTTTATTCATGTCTTATTATGGTAACACGCTCATTTATTTTAGGTATACCTAATGCAAAGTGTGCCATAAGAAAAAGCAACTTGAACGACAATGTAGTCGCACTGATAGGAATACAATAGCATCATATATCAGTTTATATGAATTTATTAAAATGCAATTTCGCTGCTAATGAAATTTGTCCAGCAGAAAAATTATTCCCAGAATAAACCTTCATCATTCAGTTATTTTAATATAGAAGCTGATAACCCATAATTCATGAAGCTGAGTAATTTCTCAAACGGTTAGATCATACGAGTATGATAATTGGACGTATCACAGTTGTCGCCAAAAAAAAACATTTCAGGACAAGGTTTCTTCAGAACTTCAAAAATAATAAATAGAATAAAATGAAAGGTTACTAGTTATTTACTGCACGTATTTCCACAGTTATTTTGATCGATATTGGTATTAGTGGACGCTATAAAAAATTTGAATTAATTATTGCGGCTACATATGTACGAGTATGAATATTTTTATGTATTATATTATTAGCAGACCTAATAAAATGTATTAGGGAAAAAATTATTGGACTACAGAATTCCAGCACAGTACATCAATTGAAGTATCGGCCAGTAATGAAAATACTTATAGGATAATATAATCAGATGATTGCACACTTTACTAGAACTCAGTAGGAATCGAACACTGCACGACACAATGCACAAGTTAACAACTTCAATTCCGAATTGCGACTAACTTTCATCATAAATGATGCTGAATAAAATCGCTAGCACAATATAGCCGATGGACGAGATTGATAGAAAACGAACAATATTGAAACAGTGACGAGCGTATTGTACCTCGACTGCTTCATGGCCATTCAAGTCTCGACGCATACTCTACATGTACAATACGCCCCACGTCTTCAATTGCTTCTTCTGCTACACTTAATAAACCCAATTGGTGCATGTGTCCTGGTGTATTATCAGATTATCGACAGTGGTAAATAGTGTGTAGACGGTGCTATAGCTTTTCTATTAAAAATGTTCCTCATATTCAGCTCACAACCGTAGAACTCAAAAAAGTCATTAAAAATTCCCATCTATTGCATTCGAAATTTCACACAGGAACTGTATTCTCTTGTTATTTAGCTTCAGTTCAATCATTGTTAGAGAAATTATACCTCTTGAACAACTATCACCAATGCAAAAAGTCAGCGATTCACGGTTGCTTCAGTAGTGATATCAATTCCCGTTTTATTGGACACGCCTATCTGGAAATAACAATCAAATAATGTCTTTCAGTGAAAATGTCTTGTATGTTTCTTCGTTCAATACAAAAGAATTGTATTCTACCGATGGAGAAGTTTCTCAATTTATTTGCAGCCAAGTTCTAGCTGTTGATTACTTGGAGTGTGTCAGAACCTTACTCCCCTCACAACATTGCTGCTTGTTGAAGTTTTTGCTGCGCTGAACAAGTTTTATCGAGATGAGCATAAGACGATCTTTCCAGCCGTTGCAGAATAGGAGAGAAGTTAACATAACAGCTTTACTTTCTGACGGAAAGTAAAACAAAAAACATGTGCGAATACAAATAATAGGTATTCAATCGTTTTAATATATTGGTTTTATCCATCAACAACTGGTAATATTTCAACACAGCCATCAATGCTGGTTCCAAGTTATGAAACTTAAATAAAATTAGTTAGGTTACCGCCTAAGCCCAACGAGTTGCGGAGAAATAAATATCAAGTTGACTCTGTCAAACACTCAGACGAGAATATTATCTCAGATATTCAATATCAGCTAGGAGAAGTAATATGCTCAAAACTATGTCGGAAAGTCAAACATTTATGGCTAAAATAAAAAACGATGACAAATGATTCACAAGATGAATTCCATTAATTAGAGCCGTTACGATTGGAAGCGCTCATGAGTGTTTTGTGTATACGCTACACACATTTCCCATGGATATTCCACGATTTAGATTTGACTAATTTGAAATTATTATGAAGATGAAGGCATTAAAGATCTGAAACGAATTACTGTGTTTAAAAGGAATACTTTGAATTAAATTCATTCAGAACTACATTTCTGCATCATATCTACTGATAACAGGGCCCAGATAGTACCCGTTGATATTCCGTGGTTTAAAAGTGATGATATTAAGGATCTATGAAATAAAATAAATTTTTCAGTTTTACCCGTCAATACTTATCATCAATATATACAGAACTTCCATTTTGTATCATATCCAGCGATAAAACGGCCGTTTAAAAAATAAAAGATAATAACAGAAAAAATTGAGTATTTTAAAGTAATTCGCCGCCTTTGGTATCCATAATACAATGAATATAATACATGCATACCCGTTCTGATTTCAGCTCAATTATTTTTCTTCAGCAATAGATAGGAAATTATGGGACGGATACACACAGATACAGAGAGAGAGAGAGAGAGAGAGAGAGAGAGAGAGAGAGAGAGAGAGACGGGGATGCATTGTCTATTATACATACAGTATATGAAGACAGAAACCCGGATCAACAAACAAGCTGAAATTAAAGTTTTGTTATTCCGTTACAATCATTTTCTTCAACTAAACTTGATGTAATTTTTCGTTTAAGCTACGAATCAGTTCCTGTCTAGGCTTTCTAGAGATTCATGTTCAAGCAGCGAGCACCTGACTAACATAGAAGGAAGACGTGGTTCCATATAAGTAAAAGAGTAAACATGTACAAAAATTAATATTGTTGTTTAATCGTGTGGAAAAATTGAGTGTTAGAATTCATAACTCAGTGCTCAGCAATATATTAACTTCTCATGAATATTTTGGCGATGCTAAATAAAGCTAGATAGTTTCCATGGAAATTTTACGGTTTAGATTTGATAATTTGAAATTATTATAACGACGAATATATTAAAAATTTACGACGAATTATTATGTTTTAAATGAATATTTCTCATGAATATATACTAAACATCCATTCTGTATCATATCTACCGATAACATGGCCTATATAGTACCGGTAGAAGTTCCACGGTTTAGAAGTGATAACATTGAAAATCTATGAAATAAATACATTTTTCAGTTTTAGCCGTGGTGTTATCAGAACTTGAATATTTTCCATGAATATATACAGAACTTCCATTCGGTATCTTATCTACCAATAACATAGTCATTTAGGTAAAGAGGATTAATAACGTAAAATAGGCGAATTTTATAGTAATCCGACGCCTTTGATATCCACAGTACAAAGCTTATAATACATGTATACCCATTCTGATTTCAGTTCAATAAATGGGACTGACAAATAAAGATAGAGAGTTAGATAGAAAAAGTGACAGAGATGGATATACACTCTATTATATGTACTAGTGTACCCGTGCCATGAAAAATGATGGCAAATACTGTTGGAAATACTTCAGTTTCATTGGCAATCCTTTGCTCCAGTCTCTCCCTCATATCTTCTCTCCTTTGACTTGATTCCACCTCAGTTTCAGCAGCTATTCTTTCTTGCGCTGATAATCTGAGATTCCTTCTACGAACATAACGTTGGTCATCATCCTCCTGTTCACGCCTCTGCGCCTGCCTTAGTCTTGCTGCTGAGCGTATGGCCTCTAGTCGTTCTTGTGAACTACTTGCATACTGATCCCGCCCCTGTTGCCTTACAACAGCTTGTTTTTCTTGAGTTAATCTTCCTCTCGCTCTTCTTTTTTGATCTCGATTCAGTCTTTTTTTTTCGTTCGAGTGGAGTTTCCATGCTTAAGCTTATTTCAAAGGTAACTTATTTTCCTGGTCTATACTATAATAAGAGCCATGTCCGTCCGTCTGTCTGTCTGTTTGTCTGTCTGTCCGTGTGTCACACTCTTCTAATCGATAGCTTTAATAGCAACAAGGATAAACCTTAAGAAATACAACAGATCATTCTATTGCATTATTTTTCTGTGGCAATTCAATTCCCTTTCACTCGCATTATGGTATCCAGAATACACAATCGGTTTATTTTTACACATAGAAATTTTCCTTGGACCTTTTTCTGTTGAAATTTATCATGATGCTTTGATAGTTTTAGTTGACAATGCAAAAAGAAATGTTTTAAATTAGTTTGAAAAGTCCCCTGGCTACCACTTCGTATAAGGCCAAAGATTTTGGAAATGGATTTTGTGTCACGCTCTTAAGAATAGATTAGCACTATTGGTCTTGGTTTCAGTTCAATGATAAATTAATACACTAATTTTTGCTGTACAAGTGCACTATAATAAGTCACTTTCAACAAAAATTAAAGAGATCCAGAGCCTTATATACTCGAGTCCGTATCGTGACTACCGAGTTCGGCGGTATATTGAGGCTCAAAAAAACTGTGTTTTGAGTATTTATTACTGTCACAAAAAAAATAAGTTACCTCTGAAATAAGCATAAGCATGGAAACTCCACTCGAACGAAAAAAAAGACTGAATCGAGAGCGAAAAAGAAGAGCCAGAGTAAGATTATCTCAAGAAAGATATATAAATACTAGCAGAAACCCGTGTAGATTACACGATTTCAATAATTAACTCTCTTCCAAGCATATAATGGTAAGTATGAAGGTAATGCATAAGGCATTCTGACAAGGAAAAAAACTATTTGCGTACCCCATTTAAATGAATCCTTTCTCTCCCTCGTGGATCCCTCGATGAATGTGAACAACAATCCCTTATTGTTACTATTTATTTAACATACATGTATATATATATATATATATATATGTACTGTATTTACAAGTTTTATTGTTATCCCAGTTGTTCACTTTTTATCTTCTCTTTCAAGTTCTAGAAATAAACACGCTAAATTAAATAGCTTTCTCTGAACAACTATCGGTTATAATTGAACTTTTTAAATTATATTTAAAAGACTAACTTGACAGCAGTGAAACAAATGCAGGCTCTTCAACTGTGACGAAGGGATGGATTCCTTCAACAATGAAATTAGTGATTGCCTTGTTCACGTCCTGTAGCTTGACTCGTACTTGTTGCGTTGCCGCTGGTGACACCGCCATGTCAATCCTAAGCTGCTTGGTTCCGAGACTTGGCTCTTCGCGTGTTTTCTGTTTCTTGTTTTCCCGAACTGAGCTCACGTACTCTAGGATGGTGTTTCTCATTTCGTAATGTCGCTTTTGTTGAAAAGTGATAAAATTAGACCTGGGGTAAATTAAAATGATAGTCGTCAAACATATATTCTTCAGCGTCTACTAGCTTCGTTCCATGGTCAGGATTTACTTAGATCGACTGATGTTGGTATCATCAGAAACCAAAGCATATCTGAATATAAATATATACATAATTTATATGTAAAAGAGTGTTGATTGTGATGCCTGCTAAGTAGGAGAAACACATAAATCTGCGAGCTAGGATTAAAAAATGTTAAAACAACGTTCAGAAGAAAAATGAGCTGCCAGTTGTGTACCAACACTGAAGAGGGCACAACCACTCAGATTTTTCCAATGTTCCAATAAAATAAAAGGCAAAAAATGAATATATAATAAAAATTATAGAATCATTTGCAGTGAAATGGCTCCTAGCAAAATTGTCACCTTTATGTACCTGAACAGCTTTTTCCTCAGATCATTAAACGTTCTCCCTGGCCTCCAAATTTTTGAGAATTCCATGCGTACAACACAAATATTATTTTATGATAAAACATATATTGAACTCAGCTTAGGGAGATAAAATTTTCACCACACAATAGGTTGTAGGTAAAATATTAGCCACATAGAAAAACAAACACAAAGGGAACTTAATTTTGGAAACATTTATCTCAAACAAGTGACAGAGACATCATAACTTATGTAATGAAAGCAGGTTTTATGATTTTCATTTACTATTAGTTATACAGCATGGACCCTTGCATTTACGTTACAATATTCGCAATAAATTCTTCCCGAGACCAGTAAAAAATTCGTCAATTAATTAGAAATAAAAAATACTTCTATAAAATAAAATGATGTATACATACAAAGTTGCTAACTTACTAAAGAATTATATAACTTAGAATAGTACAATAAAATATCTTACTAATCTTAATATGAGTGTAAAGGTTCGTTGTACTGTTCATGACGGCTGAGATGGTTTGACCTCAGAGATGAATATGTAACAATAAAAAACACTTAGAGGAAATAAGCAGAAAATTTATTTTTTAGCGGGCAGACTGATCTTAATAGGCAGTCAAATACTCGTACATTTCTCCACCTTGGATATACTGGGAACACATGATATTTCAAAATCACAATTTAATAAAATTGACTAATAAGAAGAAATTATTAGAAAAATTGTTTACTCAAATGGAGTAAAGGTCCATCAATCGATATTTTGTCAAGCTGACGCACTCGCGCTTGAAGGCATCTGGGCAGTTCATATGTTGAATAGAGGAGCTTTTCAGAGTAATTCGTTCGTTTCCCAGTCGTACAATTTCTTAAGTTTTTGTTTGGTCATTAAAATTTTACTTGTTCATCCTTCAGATGTTTTTATTTCATCCTTCTACTTACAATAGTTGGTGAGTTATGGCCATTCGAAATCTAAAACATGTATTTAACACACTGTGGTTTATTATTTTTGAATACTGAAAAATTTTGCTAGATGTTGTCCGTTTAGAAAAATCCCTCGTGGCTTGCAATGTATCCTAAAGCACCGTCTGACCACTGCTTCGAAATGACACTACTGTGAGTAAAAAATTTGGAGCTCCTATTATATTTATTTACTTCTTTTGTGTTTTATACTTCTATAATAGAGATAATTAACATCAAATTATAAGTTTTTCAGCCTAATAAATCATTTATTCGCCTAGTATTGAAGTGGCGGATTTGAAAAGGACATTTTTGGTGACTGATATCCAGTTCGATATTCTAAGTTCAATTTTTAGTTTGGTGGAAGTCGTGAGGTAACTTATCTTCAAGCGTACATTTTAAGAGGACTAATCTTGAACTTTAAATTTTGGAGGAACATAGCTTCAGGTGAGCATTTAGAGGCATGGGTTCTTCCCGTAATCTGTTTAGTACATGATTTTTGAAATTCTGGTATGGTGAAATAATAATTAGCTGTTATTATCTTCCATTGTCCTGATTTGTAAGACCTAATCTGATTTTTTTCATAAATTGCACTATACCAGATGGAAAAAAACTGCCACTGAATATACCACCACTCTCCCCTTCCATTATTGAAACAATCATATAAGTGTTAGGAATGGTAATTTTACTTGTTCTCTTGAAACATCGAGGCAATCTGGCGTGTCATACTGATTCAGGCACGCGAGCATTACGTCGACACAGAACTCACCCACGGATTCTGTGTTGTCATGCAAATGACGCTGTAGTTAATTTGAATATCCCTGATTGACTTGCTTCAGTTTTATTGTTTGTTAAGTGACCATCGGATATGCTTCACTTTGCAATTCCAATTAATGGATTTGTCCAATTCTCTTCAATTCTTGAAATGATTCCTTCACTTCCTCATCTTTTCTCATTAGCATCAGTTACACGAGCGAAGCGTATTGCTGTATTATACACCAATGTAAAATATGATAGATTATTCAACCTGTTTGTTTCACATGATAGCAATGCTATGATAACCTTCTCGAAACACGCGGTATACCTATAACGACACACAGTAAAATGATACTAGCAGTAACGTTTACGCTCTATAGTATAGAGCGTCATTTTACCGTGTGTAAAATACACACTGTAAATGCGTGTGTCAAGATAAAGTCTACGTAGAATGAACTTCGAAAAACAATGTGATTTAAAGCTACATGATGGTATGAGCTTCATACCATATACAATCATAAAGTTTCTATAAATGCAGGCACATGCAGAATCATTCTGCGAGTAATTCAAATTGAAAGATTCCTATTCGAAAAAAACTAGCGCGAGGAAACGGTTGTTGCTCAATAAAATATTTGCCAAAAAGTAAATGTCTCCTGCTTGTCAAAAGTAAAAATGGAGTGATACGTAGGTAAAACTCAGGCATTAAATGAATAATGGTTTTATTTTAACTTACACAAGTATTGTATAACTATGTACGAAAAAAATATATAATACTTGTGTGCTAGTAAAATATATGATAAACAAATAATACCTCCAAAATGTATCAACTTTTGTAGAAAAGTAAATGAAATGAGTTTTGACTTTTCCTTCAAAGCAAAGAACCACTAAACTGGAAAATTGAACTCGCGTATATACGAAGGTCACAAGTTTAAATTTAGCATTCATTTGATCTTTGAGTTAAATAATGTTTATTTATGTCTACGATCACAATAAACAGAAGTAACAGCGTTGACAAAATACTGCAAAAATAGCCTTGTATTGTCCTGATGATTTCATTCTGATACAAGGCCGAGCAAGAGCTCTCACAGGACGCTCTAGTCCTGCCCAACATGAAGCCCGACGAAAAAAAAACAAACACGACGATGGAAGTGACAAATTCCAGCCTCGGATTTAGCCTGTCGTGTTCAGAGACGCAGAATTTAAGGACCCATTTTTCTCTACGGCCAAAAGTGATAACCATAGATTGTGACGGGAAAAGTGAGGAAATTGTATACGTATTGAACTCGACGTTTTAAAAATAATACTGTGCAACGAAAATTTAAAAATTGTATCACCGATAATGGGTCACCAAATTTTTATTAGAAAAGTCTACAGGTGTTGTACAGTAGACTAACTTTAAAAAGTTGCTCCTAATATGAGTATTTGGGTGAAAAACTAGTTCTACGAGCTGACTCATTTGCTCTGTATCGGCGACAACCCTCAAATCACCGTCAGAAGTTCTCAAAAAAAACTGTAAAGACTAAAATAAACTTTACTACTCTATAAGAAAGGGATAAATTAATTCTCTTCACTATATAATTCTCATCTATAATATAAATGACCCTTGACGTAACTGACGCAGTCTCGGCCAAATTTCCGAGTCTATCGATGATAACTTCAGCAGCGACAACATATGAGACCTTACAGTCTATTAACGTGTTTCTTACTTTTATTCATAATATTTTATTTATCCATCGTTACAGATGGGTAAATTTGCCTAGAAATTAGGTAAAATGCATTATTTAAAATTTTGGGAACCGATTAATAAGTTTAACAGGCATTTCAACGAAAATTATGTTTCTGTTTGACATACTATCGGTTTATGAGTTCGGGCTTCGAAAGGATTCCAATCAGTTAATGAGCTTACAGTGTACCATTAAACTAAATTTCAATAACAAAATTTTTTAATGTATAATGAATGGTGAGAATACAAAAGTTTAATGCTGACGCTCGAAAATAAATGAATTTCAAGTGATGTCAATTACTTTCAAAATGGGTATCTAAGTCAAGTATTTTAATTACTTAATATGATGCATCTAAACAAGTTAAGTACAATAGATCTGAATTTACGCCTGAATTTAATGTACCTATTTTCTAATTCAGATGTGATGCTTATTATTTTTTACCGTTTGATCAACAAATTATAAGATTTATTATTGCGAGTAAACATGTTTTTCAAATAGGTAAACTTTTTTCTTCTAGTTCATTCATTTATGTGAAAAAATCATTCAAGAAATTTAACGAACCAAGTCACTTTCTTCGTACGGAGTTATGAGGTAAATGAAATAGTTTATCTGGAGCTCATTGGAATTTTCGTCTTAAAACCCTTCTCTTTCAAATACAATGATGTCTGAAGAACTGGAGTTCAAACATTTATGCAGCAACACGACTCAATTCGGCGACACACAAATTTCAAATGTTGTTTGAAAGTTTGAAGTTGCCCGAGAAAAACTCTGAGCGCAAGGGGTTTTAAGTCTACACGAGAAACATCTTCGATGAAGGAAAGCAAAAGAAAGAAAAGGTATTTACAATGCAGAAGCTACTTCCTACCGAAGAAGCTGCCGTACGATCAGTTTTTGCATATTTGTCGCATACAATTCATGATAGGAATATAAACTTATTCGAATAAAAGACCATTGCCACATCATCATTTAATGCTAAAAGGGAATCAAAAGTAATGAAAGATCACCATCGTATTAGAAAACATTTCATTCGAACATTTAAGCCTAGACTCATTTTCAGTAAAAAATTTGAGAACCTCAGAGGGAAATATCGTTTTTCAATCAGATCGTATCGATATAGATATTGAGCGATTCCAGAACAACAAAAAATAATCTCAGTTGAAGGTAGAAAAACATTAATTCCCAACTACCTGTGAAAAGCTAGTAGAAAGTTAGTCATTCTTTTAAAGTTGATTTTAACTTCTAATTGTAAATGAGAAGCTCATGAATACGACTATCAAAGTAGCAGAGCACAACTTTACAATTACAAATTTAAAAATATTAATTATTTTGCCTTATAGCTCGTGTTTAAACAGGATAAATGCAAAACTGATAATTTAAATTTTGGTAAAATATTGAATAATATATATACAGGGAGAGACAACATAACTTCCTCTTTTTCAAAGCAATGCGATTTGAAAACATGAAGTCATGTTGATGCACTCTGTATAAGAAGTGAATTGAAGGATGGTTTTTATAACCCCAAGTACTTTACGAGAGGAGGCTGACCCCGGTAGCTTTTCATTGGGCGAGTGGATTTCTTAATTCTTAATGCCGTATTTTACCTGCAAAGAAAAGTTCTTAGCACAAAAATACTACGCATGAAACCGTCCCGCATTAAGAGCGAGACTTTTTTATGACGCTTCTTCCCCGCTTGTTTGTGAATGGGAGTGATGAACACTGGCCCTTAACACTTGAATCAGAAGGTGTTTTCCCAACGCGCATGCTAATTGATTTAATTACCTCTCAAAGTCACTCAGTCAGACGGTAGCTGCCGCAGTTGCATTGCTTGTTCTATTTTTCTCTCCCTCTTAATCATAGAAATTGCAGTTACCTCATCTTTTGACTCTATCTTCTCATGTGAACTCATGGGTTAGGATATATCTTATTGAATTAGAAATCCTAATTCAAATATAGAAATTATTGGCAGTGCGAGATGAACTAGTGTGCAGGTACGTTGATTAGAATCATATATGTTTGTTGTAATTAACTCACTATTGATGATGCCTGTTGTAATGAAATTCATATAATTGAACATAGTTCCAAAGTACTGATACATTGTGCAAGGAGAAAAAAATTTTACACGAGAAAACATGAACAATTTCAGTAAGGATAAAATTTATTGTACTGCTTATTCTTCCTTCAATCGAGTTGCATTTTATACATACTTCTTGCTAGCATTCTAAAAATTTCATCACGTTTCTCAAGCCAAATCCCCTAGTTTACAGTTTTAAGAGATGTCTACATATGAGAGCCAAAATTGTGATGCATCGAGTATTTTTCTCTATGCATCGTAAATTTTCTAAAAATTTCCCTATTTTTGTTCCTGTTGTTTGCGTCATCAAGGTTAAGACGCAAGGTTTAAATGGAAAGTTGAGATGCAAGATTAAGGCACAAGGTTAAAACGCAAGATTATGACGCATGGTTAAGACGCAAGGTTAAGACAGAAGGTTAACACGCAAGGTTAATATGCAAGGTTAAGACGCAAGGTTAAAACGCAAAGTTAAGACGCGAGATTAATGCTCAAGGTTAAGGCAGAAGGTTAAGCGACTTCAACAGAAAAGCCGCACCGAAGTGTATCCAGTTATGATCATTAATTTTAAGCAATTTAGCCCAATACTTTTTGCAAGAAAAATTAAATCTGATCCTACCCAATTTTTTTATTGACAATTTATTATCACCAATTTTGAATTTAATATTCAGTGATCAGGTGAAACTTTTCTCAACTTCACTAAAATTAGATTAGAAAATTAGAACTGAATATGTATATATATCCATAATTGCATAATTTGAGTTTTTTGTTCGTGAATAAGTTCACTTAACGTTGCTAATCATGGGCATTTTTCAGTAAGAAAGTCAGGTATGAAGAATATTTGAACACTGAAGTGAATATACGCAAAGACAGAAAGGTCTGTAACTGCACATTTAAATGACTCCCAATCCAGACGAGACGACATATATGAAGAATGATTATTTTAATGAATATTAGTGACTAGAAAATAACGTGTAAATTTTATTGTTTACCAATTATACCTTTCCTAATATTTAATTTCGCTGTAAAAGGGAATTTCATCTTTAAAACAATAATAAAAATCACTCCATGCTCCTTCAACATGCGTCTTATATTCTATTCTAGAAACTTACAAATTAGAAAAAGTATTCAGTAAACATATATGTGCGATGCATGGCAAGAAATTGTATTGTCATCGTAGCATCACCGTCGTAGAGGTTAGAATTTTAGTTTGAAAATTCACAAAGCAATGCGATAAAGCCTATAGAAACGTAAAAACCTATATTTTTTTATAGAGCCCTAATAAAGAATATAAATTGTTGCTGCGTACAGCATTAACACTTATTCATCCAAAAAATATATAAAAATGATTCTGCCATCAGTGTTCATGATGCACAAACCTCATACATACTCATGACTGTAATCAAACATCCCAAGACATACTCGTACATACTTCGATAAATATGTCACAATAATCTAATCCACCGAAACCCACACCCCTCAACTATTGATCTAAGATTAAGATAAATTTGAGATCAGAATATTGGCTGTGTGTGGCGTAGTTCATAATTACTACAGAAGAAATGGTACTTTTGTTTCGAATGTAGGCCAGCACATTGCACCGTTTTGAAGTCATCCTTCTGGTTGACAGTTTTTATCCCTCATCAAAAATGAGTTATTGCTGCTGAAAGACATAAATTCATTTACCTTGATGGCCACCATTTCTTCAAAATATTAAGGCCTAAAATACAGTGTGATTATAAAACACGACACAAAACAAGTTTTCACACAGTCGTTTGATTTTGAATATAAAACGATTCCTTGTGTTTGAAATTAGCTAATCTTTACTGCAATTAAAATAAGGCAGTATTGATAAAACATCAGGTAACACGATGTAACACGATGTTTGTTTTTGGTTGCTGATATTATTCACTATTTTCTTATGCGTAGAAAGCATGGAAAAATCTTGATACTTATTGTTAACTTTGTTCTTGGGGTTAGAAGAATGATGCTTCTAAAACTTGCATATCTTACCGGGAAAATTACAAACTTTAACTCTCTCCTTCGTGCAACGTTCAAATGAACAATGTATAACTCAAGAGACGCATTTACCTATTCTAAAATTACTGAAGAGAGGCAACAAAATTGTTTATCTCTTTTGAAGACAGCTACTCTTTTTTTGACCGAGGGGAACGTTGAGTTCAGGGCTGTGTTGCTCTCAGGCAATGGATGATAGAATGTCTGGGAATAAAATACCAGATGCATTCATGCCAGATCGACGTTTGGAATGTTACATACACAGAAAAAGAAATTAATTTAGGGGTCAGTTGGCTCTCTTCAAATTTGTTGGGTTTCAAATCTCATGTCTCTGTTTTCGTTCTCCAACTTCTTCTAAAAAATCAAAATGAAAATGGAGGTAAATAAACTCAAATATGTTTCACAGTATTGTTAAAATTGTAAAATCATGTCTTTTTACTTTCGAAAATTTTAAAACTCGCACACAGAATCCGTAAAAATTGATTTTGCAACGATAAGTGTAGCAAATGACAAAAAATAAGAAATATTGAATACTGGACGTCCATATGATTCCTTAATTTTTCAGCTCCTGCCAATGATACAGAATGAAAATATCCATGATAATATTGGCAATAATACGTGATAGTTGAAACATATATGTGTAATACCATTTTTCAATAGTTAAAAAACCAGATGTAAAAAATACTTACTCATAGTTTTGGAATACTTTCATTCAAATATTTTCCATTTTATTGTACTGGGTTCTTTTGCAAAGTTCGTAGAAAAAATGAGGCGTCCAGGGACTTTCTTAATCTCCAACAGGCATGCTGAAATATGCCTTGTAAGCCTCATACATTTTACCCGATCTTGCCACAAAATACTTGTTCCTCGTATCGTGATAAATTTGCTACTACTAGGACAAAATGAGTCTGTATGATGTTTACAATGTTGTTTTATGCTGTGGCACTGTGAAACTAAAATTGTATTTTAATTTCATCTTTAGTTACAAATGAATGTAAATTTCAAACATTTTGCGCTGGGAAATTAAAATTTATTTTTCGTCTGTCACTAATTAGAATTTGTTACCTTATATAAAGACCGTGATAGCACTTTACTCATGGAACGTCAGACATTCGAAATTATTCGCCTTCAATCCTTCTTTAGCCTAACTCGAACCCACACTCTCTGTATCTTTCCTCGTCGAGTAAGAAAACTTTGTTAGTAAAGTTCATGTTTCTAATGTGTCTTGAAAGCTTAGTGTTACAATTTCATTCGTGCAAGGGATAATGCGATTAGCAAACGTTGTATTCCAATTCATTTTGTATTTCTGTGTTTCAATTTAGAGCAATACAATTTTTTTCAAAATGATTTAATATTTGTTTTCAAGAACGATTTGGATGCTTTAGTAAGTAGTAACGAGTCTGTCATGCTCGTAACTGTTCACTAATCTAGCTTTCAAATCTCAATTCTGTGTTATTTCTCTGTTATGCGATTCTTGGTAGTTTATGTACTCTATCTCTTCTTTTATTCTCGGCAGTTACATAATTTATGTCCTGTTAAATTGTCAGCAGCTTTACTATTCAATACTGTTTCTGAATTTTATATCTACGTTTTCATCATAAGTCATTTCTTATCGCCAGTGTACTGTTATACCAACTGCATAACAATCGTTTCATTATAACCTAAACAAAAAAATAGAGGTTAGCAAAGCACCTTATTCCTTTATGTTCAAGCCGGCGGCGCCTTAGATCGCAACGGTTCTTACTAGCCTTGTTTTACTCATAGTACGAATGTTTCTAGTATTCATCCAACACTCATGCCGAATGTTTTGCTTCCTTTTATTCATCAAATGATTATTCATAAATAGCTAAATTACTTAACATAATTTTGTAAGATTTCAATTTACACAGGCGCAATTGATATAGTACCATTTTTTGTTGCACTTCAGAGCAAATATTCGTAGCGAACATTTTTGTATTTGTGTTTTAGGGTATTATATCTTTGTTGTTCAAATTAGATACTATATGCCGTATGTGCATGTTCTGATTTGGGTTCTGCTTGTTATTCATATCCAGGTTCGAGACCATGTAAATGAATCACCACCAAAAGAAGATCGGCGTATCATTTACCCTTACACTAACGTGGGCGTACCTGGACCCCACAATGCCATCTGGGATGAATGCATCAACCAGCTGCTATTTGGCTGCACTGTGAGACCTAGAATTAAACTGAAATAATGAGTTCTCGCTCCCTGTACATTCAGTACAGTAACATCTAACATTAGCTAACAGTATGCTGCAGAACTTAAAAAACTGTGCGATAGTTCAAGAAACATATAGGAAGTATTACAAAATCTAATTTTAGCAATCCACGGTTGAATCTGTCTGGAATGCAAAGGAAATTAATTAATCTCGGGTCATTATGCCAAAACAACGTAGTTTTAATGGAAAAATA
>VCRD01002190.1:26749-59181 GCA_006783055.1 Trinorchestia longiramus | reverse complement strand
GTTGTTTACTCAAGCCCCATGCCGTAATTTACTCAAGTCCCATGCCGTAGTTTACTCAAGTCCCATGCCGTAGTAAATTAAGTCCCATGCCGTTAATAATTAGCAAATGATATTTATTAAGCAAAGACAGATAATCAAAATTTTAATGCCTTGTGTGTTGATTTTTTTTTTACATCTACCTAATTCAATTCGCCAAAAGGAAGGATCACAACCTGCATAAAAATATGTACAGACTAATTAAGAAAAAGAGGTTATCTATACGAGGATAAATTACAGGAAACAACTTGTTCATCAAATATTCAATGAGTTGCATCTAATATTAAATTTTCACTATTTCAATGCTATTTCTGGAGAAGGTACGAAATTTACCATTAATCGAAGATGTGAAGAAATATATGTCACTATTGTTGCTTTAGTAAAAGAACGCTTACACTTTATTCTTACCGAAACACTGCCGTGGACTGACATTCGTGCACTAAGTGAACAAATGTGAAACGGTCCACAGGTTTGCAAACATTACATCAGACCTGCGCAAACCAGAACTGTCATGGCCATAGTATTCATGCCCACTGCTCCAGACGTCAAATAATAAAACATTTTATGATAAGTAACGAGTTCTATACATAGAACCGCATTATCGCGATGGACGGTACGGATGCAGTTCAGACGGACGACATACAGTAGTTCCTCAGCTATGAGTCCACTTTAGAATTTTTTCTATAGACTACAGAGTATGTTCACCCTTAGAAGTTTAACCGTCATAAATACCTGTTGTAAAAGAATTTACATTGTTCGTGTCAAACATTTGTTCATAAGCAACTTTCCTGAGGAGGTGCCACTTGGGAATTTACAATTATAGAATGATCTTCTCGTAAGTTTTTTTTTAAAGCAGTACATTGGTAACACAAATTACACAACGTAGTTTCATATAAGAATTATTTACAGTTTTTTCTTGTTGAGTAAGCTATTTTTTAAAGAACTACGATTGAAAAATATATCATCTTTCAATAATATTGTTTATTCCATACTGTTGTAATTTTCTGATACTAAATGTGTGCCTAACTTTCTCTTTCAGATCAATTACTTAGTTTTGCTACTTTCAAAATGACTACTAGAAGATTCAAAACTATCCAGATACACTTTTCTTTGTGTGTTATTATTATACTGGAAAGAAGCAGGTACCAGTTGTTGCTTAAGAATTGAAATAAACAGTCTTCTTTACCTCTTCCACACTCCATTCAGGATAAAGAAAATCACGGCAATGTCAAAGAACTTCACGCAAAAATAAATTACGCTGAATTGAAGTGATATACGCGTTGTGATTTCGAAATGCATGCGTTTTTACTTGGCATACAAAGGGGACACACAAAGTATTCATGTTTCCTTTGCTCACGGGACAACAGAACTGATGATAATTATCACAAGAGAGTGCATTTGCCTCCACGAGCGGAAAAGCAGCCAGGAATGTTGGATGTTCTCATACAGTCTCTGGTAGATCCCAACAAAGTTTTATTACCCCCACTTCATATCAAACTTGGATTAGTAAAACAGTTTGTGAAAGCCTTAGATATTGGAGGAAAAGCTTTGCAAGAAATTCGTATTATGTTTCCAATGCTGTCTGGGGATAAGATCAAGGGTGGCATATTTGTTGGGTTTGGTGTGCATTTCATGATGTAGGTCGTGGTCTAGAATATCACAAAAATCCTAATTACATACAATTGGTAGTATGGTTCATTTTTCGCTCACTCACCTAATTTTTTTCCCAAAAAGCTTGGCTGATATTAGTGAAAAGCATGGTGCGAGAGCTTTCCAGACATTACGACAATAAAAAGAAGATATCAAGGAAGATGGGATAGTGTAATGATTTGATGTTATATGTAGTCCCTTGTCAGAAAATATGAAAGAAAACACTTCAAAAAATCTCGATCTTTAAAGCACTTCGAATCTTAAGAAAAAATTACCAAATCATTTACAGTGCAAAGTTTGATAGTTTGTCTTGGTTCTACTACTATTATGCTTTCTAAATACTTTTCAGCGTATTCAAAATTACTAAATATTGTGTAGTTATCTCAACAATACTAGAACACTGGTCTGCATTTCAAAACTTTTTATAAAAAAGTCAAGGATTTTTCAACTGACTTAAGACCCTTTTCGCATGCTGAATTCGAAACCACCGTTTATTTTTCTGGGTCAGGTCTGGTTTCTAAGACATAGTCTATTTCTTTTACAGCATATTTTTCTAAAATATCGCATTCCAAGCGTTTATGGGCTTTGCATTTGTAAAACCGGGTCGTGGGTAACTGCTTACTTTGGAGTCAAACTAGGGGACCAGGATAAACTATTCGCTTCCCATATCTGCTGCAAAACATGTGTAGAGAACTTACGGGATTGGAGGAACAAGAACAGGAAGGGTATACCATTTGGTAGTGCAATGGTGTGGAGGGAAGAGAAAGATCACGTTACCTACTGCTACTTTTGCATGACAAATCTAAAAGGCATCAATCGCAAAAACAAGCACCATGTTCAATACCCTAATGTTCCTTCTACCATAGAGCTAATTTGTGGTAAACCGGAGCCCCCATGGCCCCGATGTTCCTGTTCCTGAGCCAAATGTCACCATGAAATCTAGTCCTGATTCCGAATCTAGTGACATGATTGATACAGCTAAGAGTGATAAATACAGGTCAGAAGAGGACGACCAACCGGTGCCTTTGACCCAAGCCGAACTCAATGACCTGACACAAGAGCTGAGCCTTTCGAAGACCTGCCCAGCTACTGGGTTCTCATCTTCGAGAGAATCGTCTACTGGCGCCAAAAACAATATTCTATTGGTATTGGGTTCGCGAGAGAGAATTTAGAAAATTCTTCATGTTTGATGACGCATCTTCACTGGTGTACTGTAGCAATATTGCTGACCTGATTGAATTACTTGGTCTGAAGTATGATGCTATGGAATGGAGACTTTTCATAACTCATCTAACAGAAATCTCAAAGCAGTTCTGAATATCAAAAACAAGTTTTCATCGATCCCTGTTGGGCACTCAGTTGAAATCAAAGAATCCAACAAAAGCATTGAACGTCTGTTGTTTGCTCTGAACTACCAGAAACATAAATGGTTGATCTGTGGAGATCTTAAAGTTGTTGGATTCATCCTAAGACTTCAAGGTGGTTACACTAAGTATCCAAGCTTTATGTGCTTATGGGTAGCCGTGCTGATGACCAGCATTGTGTCAGACAAGAGTGGCCATCAAGACAAAGATTAAAACCCGGATCACACAACGTTGTGTCCCACCCTCTGGTTGAACCGAGCAAGATTTTGCTTCCACCTCTCCACGTCAAACTCGGTATCATGAAGAACTTTGCGAAGGCATTGGACAGGGAAGGTGGAGGATTTGCTTTCCTTCCTCAGAGGTTTAGAAGAAAAAGCATGGAGAAAATTAAGGCAAGTATATTTGATCGTCCTCAAACAAGGGAATTTATCAGGGATACTAGTTTTGATGATGCACTGAATCCAGCTGAACTCTCTGTCTGGTTGTCCCTCAAGTCAGTCATAGCAAACTTTCTTAGCAACCACAGAAGTGCAGTAACAGAAGGTGGTTGATGAGTTAATGGAGAATTTCTGCCAACTTGGTGCGCGCATGTCAGTGAAAATGCACTTCCTCCGGTCTCATCTGGACTATTTTCCAGAGAATTGTGGAGACTTCAGTAAAGAACACAGTGAGAGCTTTCACTAAGATATCAGTGTTATGGAGGAACGCTATCAAGGCCGATGGCATGTCAACTTTCTGGCCGACTACTGCTGGTGCCTAAAGAGGGATGCGCAGTCTGCTCAACACAAACGGAAGTCCATGAAGAGACCATTCATCCATGAGTAGCTTCCTTAGTTCATTATACTCCTTTTGCTATTTATTCAAAATATTTTGTAAGCCTTCTGTGAATAAATCAGTCGAATATTTTCAACATTGCGTTTTATTCACCTACAAATAGATCGGAATTTAGGACATTTTTAATGTGCTAATATTTCATTAACCTGATCTGATTGAATAAAATGAGCATGATTTTTGGATTCAGTGCGAAAAACTGGCCTAAAATCAGGTATGATATGTTAGACCTTCAAAACATCCCAGACCGGTGGGATAGATTGAACCAAGAAAGTGTTGTTGAGAAAAATTACGAATCGAACCAAAAAATATCACATTAAGATTGAATAAATAACTATCAACGTTACGTCAAGACAAATGTTTTTTTAAGTTTGTGGTGAAAATACATACGTGAACATTAAACAATACATATAAATTAAAATGTGTTACATTGTGTTATTTCCTAGAAATAAATCGTTAAAAAAGTAAATCATTTCAGTTTCAAAAAATGACGTCAATATTTGTACGAGATTTTCAGTCTCATTATAATGAAATTTTTCTTTAGGATAGCGGCCTAATGTAATTTTCAGACGTCAACAGGAGAAGTTTTCATTAGAAACACTCAAATTATATTCCAAATTATATATGAATTCACACGATTCAGTCTACACAATTCCTTTTGGCGTGAATTACTTCCCCATCTAAGCGATAAATGATGACACCCTTCACATCAAATACCATTCTGCCACAGCAGCACTAAAGCACTCCAAAATGCAATGTTACATGCCTCTTTGCTTAGCATTACAATCAAATCTTTCAACAATTTGCACACCTTACTCATCTTTTACGGTACTTCATCGCACTCATACAATAATGGTGAAATCTTCAAGTAAATATTGCTTAGGTGGGTTTAAACGTATATATGTACTGTGATCGCTCACGATGCAACAATAAACATCAACTTCCAAGCGCCTGTACATCTTATATAATTTTTATATCTATACGTTCAAAATTTATGATCAAAGTGTTTCACTATTTTTACTAATAATTTTTCTAAAACGTGTTTCAATAAATCCTCACACACCAGTGGAAAGGATTTAATTTCAGAATAAAAGACATATTATGCTTCAATAGCGAATATATGTAGTTATTGATGTATACGAAACTTCATAATGTGTTAAATCTGTGGTAAACCAATAAATAATGTTTGAAGAGGGAACGTGTGTTTTCGCGTTGTTGAACTTATGCCATCACGGGTTTCAGGTATGTATTACACAAATAAAACTTGTGGATCGCACGCCATGTAATAATTACCTTTTATGAGTCGTAAAATTATTGTATTCTACGAATCATGTGAATGTATACCATCAGTAATAAGCATTGTGTACCAGGTAACGGAAAAAACAGGTCTTGTTAGGTGGGAAAAATAACAGCATTACGGATACATCAATTCCCTTGTGTGGCAATAATAATTGAATTTTCCATTCATACAGAATGAATTTATTAATACCCTTTAAAATAAAAAATTAAAAATCACGAGGGATTGGTCTCATTGATGTTAACCGGAATATTGTCCTGCTGTCGTAAAGTGGACTTGTGGTTCGCAGTGTCGTCCCACCATGTCGCATCCAATTCAAATTTCCGTTAGGGAACAGTTGAGCCAGAAATTAGTTAACAGAGGAAATATTAGTTGTAAAATTTAAATGTTGATGGAAACATCAATCAATTCAAGAGAGTTTATGCCCATAGGAGCACCTATCAATTATTAGTACATAGAATATGAATATATATAAACATTCGATATGAAACCATAAATTTGAGTTTAAGCAATTGGCCTTAACTCTTCTAATTTGACCATCAAGCTGTGCAGTCCCGAAATGTTCAACGTGCATATTGGCTATAGGTATTTAACCCTTTGTGGGAAATTGCTTCTGGATTTGTCCAATATTTTATTTTACACTCTGTTTTATAGTCTCCAATGGATGCTTTACACGTAAGTCACGACAGTGAGGTTCTCTTTCATTTTCACCCGACGGATGATACTAGATTTTAAACGATTTTTACCTTCCCAAGCTCACGAAGACAAAGCACTACAATGGTTAGCTCAATGGTTCTTAACCTTGTTGGAGCTACTGAACCCTACCAGTTTCATATGCACATTCATCGAACCCTTGTTAATTGGAAAAATAAAATATGATTTTTTCAAATTTAAAACATAGGTATATATTTTACTGGTGCACAAAATGAACCGTGCATCGACATCACTGTGTTCGAAAAACAAAATGATCCAAACATGATTTTCCTACAAAAACCAAACCATAGTAATGAATATTTGCTGAAAATCAGTGTGACTTCTGCTGTTGCCTTACAGAGACCAATTCAAAAATGTGCGGCTTCACTTTGGCAAATGCCACTCTCATGACATTTTCGCAACAAAGTCTGTTCCTTTTTTATGCCCAGCATCCTCGAAAAGGTTTGCTCTCAAAGATATGTTCTAATAAACGGTATGAAAATCTCCAGAGTTTTCTTAGCAATAACAGGCTACGTTACCATTTGTTGACCCCAAAACGTTGAGAGTGTTGTTGTTCTGAAGAGTTACTGTTGAACATGGCTCTGCTGAATTTCAATGATTTCATCGAAATATTCATCATTGACATCTGTTGTCTCAACACTAAACGTAAACGGCTGTCTCACCCATGCTGGATATGACTCTCTTGTAGGGAAGTCTTCGTCGAGAGATATTGCAAGCCCATCTAAGTGCGTGGCAATTGCTTGCTTCAGTTCCGCGGGTACAGAAATGTTTCCGATTCCAGATACATCTTCGATCTTACTTACACAGTCGTTCAGCAGGCGAAAGTTTTTCGAAGTTATTGCTCTCTGTTCGTCATTTCCATAACGGTAGCATTTTGAAAAACCTTCATGTTTTCCTCCGCTTCGATGATGTTGACTCAACAAGATATTCTCAACAAGAAGGTCGAAGGGCCTCCATACGAACATCAGAAAACGATGCTTCAACTGGTCAGGACTATGAATAAACAACTGAATGTTAAATCGTCCCTAACGTTCTTCAGTATGGCTCACTCCCAAAATCGTACAGTATCTATTCACGGGGGTTATGTTCCTTCCCCTCACACGAATCCCGAAAATCCGCGAATTATTGATGCAGTTTTAAAATGCCTATGTCACGTCGTCTGCAGCCAATCAGCAGGAAGGAGAAAGGAAAGTTCGATATTGACATTGTTATTTTAAAATTATTCACCAGTTATACTGTATCATCTCTCTTTTATAATTTTTCATTTTCTATTAACTGACATTGTTAGCTTCAAGTTATTTACCAGTTATACTTTATCATCTCTCTTTTCTAATTTTTTATTTTAATTTAACTGACATTGTTATCTTAAAATTATTTACTCGTTAGAGTGAATGTGAGCGCCTTTTCTACTAAAAAATAGCCTAAGAAATTCACGAAATTGCCGAAATTAAGAAAAAAAACCTTGAGAGCAAAATCCGTGAGTATGAGGGGCCGCGAACTGTGAACCGTGATGGGTGAGGGTATACTGTAATGCAGTGGTTTCCAAACTTTTTGTGATCAAGTACCGCTTGGTGGTCCCGTACAGTCGTCGCGTACCACCTGGTTCCAGAGAAACTAAATTCGATCAGATATCACTTTATTTCCATAATTGTACAAGTAGAACACACAAATCAACTAAGATTTGCTAACTACAAATCGTTGCCAGATTACCCTATGTTAGGCAGTAAACATTTTGTGAAGTAAAATATAACAAAATAAAAGTTGTTCATGACCCCGAAAGTGTTCGCGTACCACTAGTGGTACGCGTACCACAAATTGGGAACCACTGCTGTAATGGCTGCTAACAAAGAAATTTGAAATAAGTCAACGTTATAATTAAAAAAATTATCTCATTTTACCTAGGCGTACAAAATATGGAATACAAAATTTGCATAGATCTGGCAAAAATTAACAACTTTCTTAGCTGAAAAAGAAATCATTCCAGGCTAGAGCTTAAGCTTTTTACGTAACGTTTTCAAGAGAAGAAATTAGAAGTACGATAAGAACGATTTCGAGCAATAACATTATATACTTCTCATCTTACTTTGTGACCCAGATCTTGTGTCTCAAAAGTGCCGTGCATGAGTCTTAATGAAATGAATATTCCGAAAATGTGTAGGTGAGCTGCCTGCAGAAAACTGTTCCGCTCCAGAACTTTCCTAAAATTTTCATTGGAAGAATTTGACTAAAAGGCAAAAGCTAATTTTGAAGTTTGATGTAGAAATAAAAAATGTCCTTTTTATCAATTTTAAGATTTCTTACATAAAAAAGAGAGCAAAACATCAACTATATAACCAAAAAGAGATAAGCAAAGTGAGCCACTTGCAACCTTAAAATTGTATTGACCTGAACATACAGAAAATGGTGAGTAAAAACTTGAAAAAATTACTTTTTCAAAGTACTAGACGCAGTAACTATTACTTTAAAATCTCGTAACTTAACACGGAATGTGCAAAATGAAAAGGGTATCATTAAAATGATCCTGCTTCTAGTACAGAGGTCGCAAACCCTCAGGCTGCGGGCAAAATCCGGCCCTTTAGGGACTTTCATCCAACTAGCCAACGTCTGGATAATATATACGAATAAATATTGTTGACTCCGATAGATTATTTGTATAATTTTGTAGTTGTGCAATCACACGATCACGATCTTAGTGCAGTGTGCGAGCTTGGGGGAATGCTGCTTGAGACGCTGCAACGAAAGAAGGTGAGAATCTCAATTTATATTTTTTCTTTTGTTTTTGTTGCTGGGAAAATGACTTCACAGTTAATATTTATATTCCATATAAATATGTGTTTCATTATTTCTGATAATTGTGGTTATTATTCTGTGTTGTGTTTGTGTAACCAGTTCCTGCTATTTCGAAGGGTAGAATTTCGGCATTTAATGTTAATGAATTCCTCTCGTTTCCTTTTGTCGGTACTTCTGGACTGTTGTTCATCGCTTCCTGTGCTTTACCTTCTACTTCCGTGTGACCATCCATATGTAAGTGTACATACCGTGGTACTATTATAGTTGAATGTGCTAATTTGCAATATTCAAGTTAATTTGTCCTATTGTTGAACGCACTTACGTGTATTTTAAAAGTGTCAAGCAACCACACACACACATTTCCATTCATTCAGTCTATAACTTACGTCTATGTCTATGGTCAGTCTATTTCATAAATAAAAAACTTATAGTGTGTTTTTCAATTGATATTGACCAAAACTTTGTATTTTCTACAGTTTTTGCATAACAAACCCTTAGAATGGTAAAGTTACTTGTGGGTTACCCTACATTATGGAAGGTAACCACTCGTGCAACCCCATGTTACCATAGCTAGTTATCGCTAGTCCACGCTAATGTAGAAAGTTACTATGTCTAAAAACAAATTGATTGCAAACAAAAAGTTGCAGCTCATTCACATAAATTGTTTCTATCCTAGCAATATTATTTTAACGAATTGGAGTAAGTTCATTCTTTAGATCAGATTACAGAGCACTCAGGTCAGTTAATTATATTGTAGCAGATCACCGCATATGTTAACAAATGCATCTTATAATAGTAGGTTGCTGAGTGTTCTGACTCGTTTATTCTAGTACAGCAGATTCCAAAGTATGAAGGAGCCTGCGTCTCTGGCTGATTTCTTCGAGTCGAAGGCCTCGTCTAAAACTGATTACTTTCAAAGTTGCTGCAAGAACTTCTGCAGATTAGCAACTTCGAACATTGAAAGGGCCTGCCGAGTTTTTGAACGAGCTCTATTTTTAAAATGATAAGAATACAACGACGCATTTTAGTGTAGGAAACGCCGCGGAATAAATTGCAGACAAGAGCTAATGGGCTCATTATTATGTCAATAACTTTCTACGATTTAAAAACCTTTTAACAGATATAAGAGCATAGCAATGAATGTACGTGAACAAGGACTGTACTCGTATTTAGTTTTGCTTGTTATTTGTTTAACTTGATATCCTGAAAAAAACCTGTTGAACGCAATTTCCACGCAAAATTAATGATAACATAAAGCCTTATACTCATAAGACGTTCGAATACATAAAATAGAAAGAATCTTAACGTGGATGAACATGAAGGGACAAATTATTTATTCTTCAATGGTGTGCAATATTTAATCACAGGTCTCTAATCCGATTGCAATGCAAATTTGTCACGCGAGAAACCTTGCAAACGGTTAAACAAGCCAAAAATGCACCTCACCAGTATTTAAATAGCTTCATTTGCTTTATCCAATTATTTGCTATTTTAGACTCATTATCGAGGTAGTCAATTTGAACATATGTATCAGTTACTGTTTTAGGTATGTGTAAACGAAATATCAGACATCAGTTAACTGTCAACTATATCCTTTTTTCTCAGCAATTGGCCTTCGTGAAACTTCCTTTTCTCATAGGGAAGCTCAAATAAAAACATTTCATTTCTTCTTGGAGAGCTTGACTTACATCAGCCACCAGTAAAGTCTCTCTTTAGCTGAAAATCTTCCAGCAATTACGAGTTCAAGTTTGGGATTCAAAACTTCGGCGAATTAAGGAAGAAATCGCCCAGCCATTGAAATCTCTGTTCTTCTTGAATTCTTCTTTGGATTGTTGGACTACTGCTCATTGAAAATTCATCCCTGCAGACTGTGAATTTAATCGAGTCAAGCAACTTTCTTATATGAATAAAAAAAAATTAGGAAACTTTTTCGTTTACTATAATGCCTCGATTTAGCATACTTGCTACTTGTTAGAAGGTGACCGGCGGTAAACTTGCATAAATAATTAATTTATTGAACAATACTGCTTCTGCTAAGGCATTACTTCTCATTCAGAGAATAGGATATTTTGCTCTGGAATATATTGCTAGTTTTTTCAATAGCACAGTAAATTCAAGGCTCAGATTATTGATAGTCGTGAATTTACGATCAACTACCTGTGAACATAGCTGAATGCAATTAAGTGAAAAATTCACCTTCAAGAAGGTATAAGCCTTCATTTTAAATTACCCAAATTAAAAATATTAATTAGAGTGACGGAATATTTCGCAAAAGATTTTATTCGATATCTTACGTTCAGAGAAAACACTTGCGTGAAGCCTTTTGCATCGCTTAATCATTACTGTTGATGCTTTTCGTAAACATCCTTCCTATGAAACTTAAAGAACGAATGAATACAGTCATGCAAAATAAGTGCAACATAGATATAAATGAGCAAAAATTTATGCTTATATATGAAATAATGAAAAGTATTGAATAATTTACTCAAAAAACATCAATTTCACAACAAAAAGATTGAGAAGTTATAACAATGCAGTATTACAAATCGCCCATTAATCAGTTGGAACTTTTAAAAATTATGAAGTGATGAATGCAATGTGAGTTTTTGTGAACACAAGTCCAAACAATTTCCATATAGTCCCGGGCAACTTTAGGCGATGTTGAAGTAGAGACCAAAATTGCAGTGCAAGATTGAACAATTTGCCATTAATAATCTGTTTGGTAATGTTTTCTATACACATACTGTGTGCTGAATAGAAACAGACTAATTTTGTGTTAAGAATCGTCTGGGATGATATAGTGAAAATTCCGTACAATTTTACGAAGAAACTCAGAAATACGGACATAGAAGAATAATTTTCAAAACAGTTTTCAAACAGACCTTGAAAAACTACATTTCGGTTCGTTTTTTAACCATTTGCCAAAACTTTTCTTGAATTGGAAGCCTTTATGCAGAGAAAGTGGAAACTAAATTGAGATTTCGTTTTGGAAAACAAAGGAATAACGAATAAAGCTATAGACTTTTTTCAAATCTATTCATGATATTCGTCTGAGCAAGTGCTATTGTATATGTGTCAAAATTTGAACAAAATTGTACGCGTAAAAGTACTATAGCTAATGAAGGTCAAAAAGCTGAAGCTCTCCCAAGCTTTGGAATGAATAAATGATTGAACATTGTATGCTGTATATTTCAGCGCTTCATGTGGGGCTTCCCTGCAAAGCGAAAATGTTCAATGTTTTAGTTGTTTGACTTCATCCCGATTTGTAAAGTGGGACATACTTGATCTCACGAACGTCTTCGAGCAAGGTATATGATTATTTGATAAAAATTCCCACGTTTCTTGTCAACTGATACTATACTAAGAAGAGTTTCATATAATCGTAAGAGTTACTTCACAATTTATCTACTGCTACTACTTATTCTTTTTGGTACCTCATACAAGATTGGGTAATACGATGCACTGCTATTCAGTTCTAGCTCACTTCAGTAGGAAAGGGCGTTTGATTGTTCTTTATATTTAGATTGCATGAAAAGAGGAATAATAAAAAATAAGGCTAGGCAAAGACTACTCTTCAAAATAAAATACGAAATGATTGACCGAGAATGCAAGTGCACAAACGATCTTCACGATAACAACGAATCCAGCATTCAGTGGTGCACGGCAACAACAACAACGAGCTCAGCGGTTCATTCTCTGGTTACCATACCACTTTCATTCCATCAGATTGTTCCATCCCGCTCATACACCAGAAATAGGATAGAATGAAACAAACAAAAGAAAGTCACACTTACAGTCATCAACGTTTATACAATGATTATATAACTTAAGGTACACAATAATTACACAACTCGTCGTGTACAATGATATTACTCACGAAACTCGCTACTTACATGACTCATAGAATATAATGTACATAACTCATAGTACACAATAATTTTATGGTTCGGACACATAATACATGACTAGTAGACGTAAATCTAAAACTCGTGATGCACGATAAAAGCATAACTCGAGGTTTATTTATTATAAAAACATAATAATAACATGATTCTTAGTATACAATAATTACATAACTCTGGTTGCGCAATAATTGTACAGGTCGTAGTAGACAATCATTACATAACAAGATAGTTCCTGTGTAAAGTTCACAGTTTATATTTGATCAATTTCAAATTATTATTCAGACGAATGTTTTTCAAATTTACGACGATTTTTTGTGTTTAAATGAATATTTTTCATGAATACGAGTACATACAGAACTTCCATCCCGTATCTTTTCTACCAATAACATGACTGTGTATCAGAACAAAGTTAATAGCGGGAAAAAATCTCTTATTTTATGGTAATCTGGCGCCATTGGTATCCACAATACAACAGACTACTTAGTCCTTTACGATCTCAGGTGATCCATAGGGAAGCAATGAATCCCCACCATTGCTGCATGAAAATTCCACCTCTTTTATACTGAGACCATGCGTTCTCATGTCTCGCTGGATTGTCGTACGCCAGGTCTCTCTTGGTCTACCGACTCCTCTTCTTCCATTAAGTGTGTTGTTAAGACTAGTAGTTGCAACCCCACGAAATTTTATAATACGAATTCGCTTACCTCTATTTGACTTATTCTTCAGTCAGTGTCGCTTCGCGTTACTGATGTACGTTCTCCAACCGTACACAATGCGAATTCGACAACCTCCAACCGTGACATACAACCTCTATTTACGTGACATGTATCTCTACGCTAGTGTTAGTAGCTGAATCTACTTAGCCTACTATTCTACGAGTACAGATCTCCACGACAACGACTACTTCCAATGGACAACCAGCACTTCAACTGCACCTGAGCCTTTTCTCGCTCACACCAATACGGAACCGACACACGACACAGTCTCACACAACCAACTGCCCCTGTGCAACCCGCACCCCCCACGTAAGCCTAGGCCTCCCTGTTGAGGTGCCAACTACTAATTTATATATTATGCCACGTGTCTAGGATAGAACCTGCTTAAGTGGCTAGACGCACCCATTCGCAAAACATGGCCATAATATCTCCATCTGCTCAATCTCTGTCTCTCCACAACGCTCTGCTGCCCGCTCTGTCATCCCCCTTCCTCCTCACTTACATGCTCCTGCCATCTAATCTTCATAATTTTCCTCAGACAGTTACTTTCAAACTCCCTTACCTGGTTTTCCACTTCCTTCAGCCCCTTACATGTTTCACAACCATATATAATGATTGCCATAACCATCCCGTTGAAAAGCTTCTGTTTGTTCTTCAAATACATCCCATTGTTATTCCAAACTTTTTACATTTGTGCAAAAACTGAAGCTGCGTTACCAATCTGACTTCTGGCTTCTTTCTTTACATCAACATCTTCACAGACTACGCTCCAGCAGTTCTTGAATGAGTTCACACGTTCTATTTCTTTGCCATCAAGCATTGGCTGCATACCTCCGTCACATTGTACAGCCATTATCTTTGTTTTCTCTCGGTTAATTTCTATACCCACCATTCCCACCCCTGTACGAGCCTTTCAGTTACTCTGGACATTCCATCGTTGTCCGTGCTTATCAGTGCAATGTCGTCGGCATAAGCAAAACCTGCGAACCTCGTCCCACTCACCCTCCACACCATCCCCCCCTACAGCACCTTCCTCATAACCCAATCCACCACAACAACAAGTAGGAATGGTGACAGTACCTTTCCCTGTTTGACACCGGTTTTCATGTTAAATACCTTGGTATTTTAACCCCTACCCTCACACAAGCTGTTGACCCTTCATAGAACAATTTTATAATTCTGATGACCTTCATTGGCAAACCATAATTCCTAAAAATCCCTCACATCGTAGGCCTATGCAATGAGTCGAACACCTTCCTGAAGTCAACAAAGTTAATAACTACCTGTTGCTGCCCCTCAATCGATTGCTCAATTATGTGCCTGAGAACAAATATTCGGTCGGCACAAGATATCCTATTTCTAAAGCCAGTCAGTTTTTCTCTCATCTTCTCATCAAGCACTTCGGAAATTCTGCAAAGAATCACCATTTCCAATATCTTCTCGGAGACAGATAGCAAAGTTATATCACTTAAGTTATTACAGTTCGTCAGATCTCAGTTTTTAGGCAACGTGAGGATGGTTCTATTCTTCCAGTCGGCAGGACACGTCTCGGAAATCCAAACATGCTCTACATAGTAGCCTGTGTATACATTCGACTCCAACATCATCGACAGTTGCCTTGAGCATCTCTTCAGTTATTCGATCTTCTTCTGGAAATTTGTAATTTTCAGCTTCCAGACAGCTCGACGAACCTCTTCTTACATAATGGGACCCACATCAACATTTAACTCCTCTCGAGCATACTCACTAACTCGCGTAGCTTACTGGCCGCTCTCGCATTTAGTACATTCTGAAAATGCTGTCGCCATCTCAGTACCTTTCATCCTCCCTTTTAATGTTGTTGCAATTTCCATTTTTGGTATCCACAATACAGTGCTTATAATTCATGTGTATCCATTCTGGTTTCAGTTCAATAATTTTTCTTTAGTAATAGATAGGGAGTAATGGGACGGACACACACACAGATAGTGAGAGATGAAAATATACCGTGTATTATACAGGGTGGGAAATTCAAGTTGTCGCCATAGCTCGCTTTTTAATGAAAAGAACATAAAACGGTAAATTTTTAAGATATTCATTTCAAATAAAAACAAAATGAAGGATTTGATGCCAGGAACACAATCTCCCCGACATAACTGCCCTCACTCTCGATGACGAGCTGGATCCTGGTCCTGAAGCTCCCGCAGATCTTTTTCACAGTCTCCTTGTCCACGGAGGTGCAGTGCTCCTTGATGAAGGCGACGAAAGATACCTTGGTGGTATGAGGGCGTCGGTTAATTCGATTCTCCAAAATTCCCCAAAAGAATAATCCATTGGATTCAAATCTGGGCTGCTGGAAGGGCATTGGTGCTTGGTTACGAGGTCGTAGCAGTGCTCCTCCAACCAGGCGAAGGAGCGGTCGAAGACATGGCAAGGAGTATTGTCCTACTGCCACACCCAGGGCCTGTCCCGGGCCACCTGCTTCATCCAGGATAACACCACAGTCTCCATGACCTGCAGGTAGATCTCAGTATTGACCCTGAGACCCGTCTCAAAGATGTAAGGAGGCATCACATCCCCGTCGGAGCTGATCACACCAAAGACCATGACCGTGGCGGGAAACTTGGCCTTCTTGATTCTGGGCACGTCCTTGGGGCACATAGCAATCTATCGATGGTTCTGTCTTTTGTGAGCCTGGTCCTGGCAAAAATTCTTCTCATCAGAGAAGAACCACAGCATGTTGGACTCCTTCGGCTGCATCAGCTTGTTGAGGAGCTTGATGGACTTGAGCAGCCTTCTGTCCTTGGTCACATGGTACAAAAGCTGGCCAGTTTGTAATCTGTAACTTTTGTAGCGTAAATCCTCGTCCACACAGCGTTGAATTATTTGTTTATCAACTCCCAGTTCAGCAGCTATGGACATCATAGTCTTGGAGGGCTCGTTGTCTATCACGGTCTCAACCCACTTGACAAAATCCGCATCTCTCGACTTCCAGCGGTCGTCCAGACAATATGGAGCCCTTGTGATAACTCCACGGGTATTCTTACTCTCCTCCAACTTTTTACGAGTACGCTGGATGGTCCTCATGACGACCCCGATGGTGTTGGCGATGGTTCTGGTGTCCACTTTCTCGTTGTTGTGAACCAGGGCCATGACTACGATGCATCTCACTTCTACCTCAGTGAACAAAATTTCAGATAACTCCACTTATGTTTGCTCCATCGGTTCAAACTCAACACTGGCAATTAGCTGATTTCTGTAGTTTTCCAATGATGATGTATTAAACGCAGATAATTTGAGAAGGAAAATGGAATATATCATGAATATGAGACGACGACAATTTGAAATTCCCAACCTGTTTATGTGTGTAGATTTATGATACATAATAATTGTAATTCGTGGTTCACAATAATTATATGACTTGTGGTGTACAATGATAACTGGCGATACAAAATAATTATGTGACTCTTAAATGGCAATGATGATAATTTTATGATTCGTGAACACAATTATATGACTAATTACACACAATATTTGTTACAAGTTGTGCTCAATAGAATAGAATTTTCACGTTTGGGTATCAGCTCGTTTGTATTACATAATGAAGAGGTCGTTTTTCAGGTCTTTTATTGGTATTTCACATCATCAGTAGCATTATGTATTATCGTTACTTTTTGTTCTTTACTTTTTAATTTTCACCCTACTGTTTGTATTGACGAGATTTTCAGATTCGATTCCATTCATTTGTTTAATTTTGTGATAACGAAGTTTTAATGCGTATTGGTCAATTATTTGTGCCTGCTTAATGTTTTCTCTCATTCTATTTTACCGGAGTTCCGATAGCACCTCAAATTAGTACTCTAGAATGCTGAGGGATTCCTTATCCAATATTGATCAATAAAATAAAATTTTAAATTGAATAAATGTTTTTTTTATATATTGCTCACTACAGTAGAAATCTGGAGTACAAAAAACCGGGTTTTAAATCCTAACGCTAACGTCTTAAGACTAGCGTTAATGCTTAAGTAAATTCTTACGAGGTAGGTATTCTATGCATGGTACGTTATAGAATGATGATGTAAATGGTTATCTCCTTGAGACAAAGCTCACAATTACATGTGCACTAAAACTGAAAAAAAGCGTTTACTTCAGAAAAATTCGCACACAAGACAATGCTACAATCTAAGGATCAAGCAGTGAGGCTACGGTTTTGAATCGTCATTTTTAATTTACTGGAGGATCGTTTAGTATGATAGAGTGACGATCCATAAAATTTAATCCTGATAGGAGTTAATTGAAGACTTCATTGTGCTTAATAAATCGGAAGTTACATAAAAGAGAAAGACTAAGCAATGAGAATGAAAAATTGAAACATGTCACGAATTCTTAAAATTGAAATATCGGTGGAGATAGTTAAAGTATTGTTTGTGTAATGCTGGTTGTTCTGCAAGTAAGTGAACTTGCGCCATTTTGTGGGGTACACTGTGAGCAATCAGAGGCTGCTTATCTACAATTTAAGACGCTATCGATAATTTGCAGTCGTGCCAGTTAGTTGTCTACTCGTTCCAAAGTTAGTTGTCACAGTGAGTCTCCAAAGACTGATTCTTAAATACTGGTTCGTGAATTTATTTTTGTATTAGTTCAAAACAGTCAGAAAACTAATTTGCGGGATTAGTTTTCAATGTTTGCTGGTAAATCATGGCTTGCAGAACAGAACTGGCACTCTTCCATAATACAACTTTTCACGTCATATAATTGCTGACTAATCCTTGCCTGACAATCTTTAAAGTACTTTTTTCACCCTCGGAACTTGTTTCATTATTAGGTTGAGCTCCATACTCTGATCCATTTTAAAGTATTCGCAAGTATAATAGTATCTTGTTACGTAGTAGTTCATTCATAGCATCAATTTTCTTAAGTAACCAAGCACAGTTTCCAGAAATGAAACAAAAATAAAATCAGTTTAGACAAAAATGCAGCGCTAGGAGCTGGTAGAAGGATGTAGCAGTGAGTGACAAATGATATCGTAACCCCTAGTTACGCGATACTTCTGGTATCGGTAAGGTGTATAACCACTGAGAGACTGCGTGTACAGTGAGTCTCAGGGAATATGAGATTTATTGCTTGGCTATGACTTCAACGCACATTTGACAGTGAAGTCCAGTATAATCCGCCCAATTTCAAGTGTTTAATCACATAAGTGTTACATGCGTAGCGCAAGTGATTACGTTTGTGAAAGTTTCATAGAAGTATAAAAGTATTGAAATTTAAAATAGTATGACTGAATGATCTGAATAAAGAAGTGAGAGAAATTAAATTTGATGATATGGGCAGTCGTCTACCAAAATTAAAAACACTGAAAAAACAGCTGGTACTAGATTTATTCAATATCTCTTACTGAGGGCACTGTAGTTCGAGTTCAAGGTTAATTACAGATATTTTGATGCAGTTATACGATGTAATTCCGTACAGCTAGTTAATTGTTGAGCATTCAATAATAAAATGTATTTTTACGCACAGACGAACCTCATTGCTCTATTTTCCTCCATGCAATGAATCGTTACTGGTTTTGATATGCTCGCTAAAACATAGTTATGCCCTACGATGAATTTTATTCTTGCCCCACGATTAAACCTAGTCTTATTCTTCCATCAAGCTTAATATGGCACTCAGTCCGGTGAGAGTCTATGCCAGTCAAATTAACTCATCAGGAAACCGAAATAAGTGTGAAGGTGAGTGACTGACATTTTTCTCCCACTCAAAATTAATCATGTCAAAGAACCATATGTTTCATCAGTTTTTCATTTACAAGTTGAAGCATAAGAGATGGTTATTCCTAAAAAGAAAACAATTGCTCTATGATCAATGGAGACAAAATAAATGTGTCATAAAAATTAAAAATGTTCGAGGCACACGAATATGAAATAGTACCAGATTGGTCTACCCACAGTACATCACATAAATCCACACAATCACACACATTGCATTTAACAAATTCACATCATTACAAGCATTGTAATTTGCAAAAATCGGCCAAAAGCTGGGAAAGATCTCGAAAACTGAACAGGATGCGTGATTTGTTTGGTTGTGTGAGTGCACAGGAGCAGTCAATCATCGGAATCTAATCCATATATATTTTTGAATATCAAAAAAAATGGATGAGATTTTACTATTGTGGGACGCATGAAATTATAGATTAAGAAGTAATGAGAACCAACACGTGAAAGAATTTTTTAATCTATATATTTGCTAATTTACTCATTGACTGAAATATATGAACTTGTGTCGAACCACCCAGATCACGCTACAAGCTGTCTCGTAGTAATGGCATACGGTAAGCCGTCACCTTAAAGCAGCTAATGAGCGAACAGACAGAAAAGTTCAACACAGCATACGTGAGGCTCGAGTAAGTCGAGTTCATAGTTTCATCACAAAGCGAGCGGGCACTCCACGCCAACCAATAAGCGAGCCAGCTGAGGTGGCTGAGCCCAGTCAAATCCCTCTATAAGGCGGCTGTTTGGGTCCCTTTAGTAAGCTAACTCCATGGATAGACTTCTACCACTCTAAACATGTGTACCACAAGCACATCTCTATTCTCCTTCCAGTATCCCTTTCCGTTTCGCTTTCTATACTTAGGCACATCCTGTGACAAACTCTTTTTCATATCATTCCTGCTAATACCAACCACTACCACTTTAGTTACTTTCTACCGAGCGCTCACAGAGTCAACAACTCCATCAAGACCTCACCTCGCCAGAAGAACTAAACTCGCAGCCCAAGAGCAGAGCGAACAACGACGTAACCACATCCTACCATGGGCAGGATGGTGTATCCGCAGAGGCTGCATAACAGGGCTTTCTACACACTTTCAAGAATTTTCTACGCTCTGGTTTACCACCAGTAGGACGTTCGTGCTCCAGTACTCAGAGTCAAGGCGTGGGCAAGAGTAACGTAGAAGAACTAACAACCAAAAGAATACTAAATACAAGTTATTCAACTCATTCTGCTTTTAATTGCCTTATCTCGTCATTACCTCACTCAGTCAGGCTCTCACTCCGAGTAATATAAAGAATAAAGATATTCAATGTCTGCTCAGAGCTAAGAGATGTCTGAGGGTTGGGAGGGAAGAGTGATACATGGAGATAGTTAAATTTTCAGTAATCATTTAAATTAGTTTTTCACTGATAAATTGAACAGACATCCATCAAATTTAAAAAAATAATAATAATATAACTCACACGAAAAATGCTCAAGCGGGAGAAACATTGTCATTTGTAGAGGCCAAGTAAACGAAATTAATATGCAGAGTTGATAACTGTGAAAATCCTGTTTGCCTTTTTTATTGAGTCATAAATCCACGGTGTTAGAGGAATTCCTTTGAGATAATCATTCATGTAATCTAATCATTTGTGTATTAATTATGAGGTATGTTCGAAGTAAATAGACTACATTCATTAAAAGCGGTTGAATTGCATTGTATTATGTCAATTGTATTCGAAAGTGGTTCGTAATTGGCCGGCTGATCTTAGAATGAGAAATTAATAAAATAGGTATGTCATCATGGTTAGTGTAAACAAGATATTGCTAATATTTTGCTCATCCCTGTGAAAAAGTTTCACTTGAGTATCATAAATTCAGCGTAAACGAGAGGTTGGAGGCGTGCGATTATATGCGCAAATCCTTACGCAACAAGAAGATGGCGGCCTTGTGAAGAGATTAAACTGAAACAGGGCTCGAGATCACCTTTGTGAGCACCATATTATCGAGTAAGTTTTTCTTGTGGATGTCGATGATCACCAATGACTCCTTTAGTTCCTGTATACCGATTTATTCTCATTTTCAACACTGTTTTTCGCATTTCTTTGTAGGTATGTGCAGTACAATTCGGTTATAATAGGAAATTATTCAATAACAGTTGCAATTTATTCTATGCTTACTTGTGTCATTATTATAACCATTATTCGGTTTCTAGGACCTAAGTTTAAATTGACTCCGGGCAAGCAAGAACCGTACTCTTGTATAATTTGTAAATTGAACATGTTTTTAAAAATATGGTCTTAATATTGCTCACTAACTCTGAAATGTACGCCAGCACCACTCTCCTCATCTCACGACAATACTTTTCAGAAGGAAGACAATTTTGTCACACGCAAACGACCGTTATGCAAAACCTCAGGTGGGCTTTAGAGTGCCTGCAGCTTGCACTTGGCTGTCTGAATTTCCCTTAGGACACTTTGGTCTAGCGTAACATGAAAAAACGTGCAGATAACTTTGGTCTAGCACAAGATGAAAAAATGTGCAGGCACTGCTAGCAATGCTGAAAATGGAAAAGATATTCTCGTCTCGCTGTCGTTACCGTAGGATTGCCTCCTGTTTCATCATTTAAACGGAATTCCAGCTACTACTTGAGAACAGTAAAATTTATCTCTATTAGATTCAGGCAAAGTGAGTCGGAAGGCACGCACCTCATAGTAAGTTCGTAAAACTACCGCTGATTCATTAGAGGCACTAAGCAGTGTTCACAAAAGGAGACAGATCATCTATATTTTTAGTTTCAAGCAGCTCATAAAATCTGACCTACTTTGTAGTCGAAAAGAAACCTTGGAATGAAGAACTCTATCCTCGTCCGACAGGTGTTCAAAAATGCTAGTTACAGTGGAACCAACTGTGTTTATAGTTGAACTTTTTTATTATTTATCATGTCAAACTATCCTCCTTCTCCCAAGTGATTTTCTTTTGCCCTGTTTTCTTTTGCCCTGTTTGCTGACAGACACTATCATTGACATACTGTAAATCTCTTGTTGTGAAGCATGTATAGAAAATTAGCGTGAACTATTCAGGAACACTAATAGTAAATTTACCTCAAAGATGTACACTTTCTTTACAGAATGAAAAGTGCCTTTGAATGCCACATAAATTATATACAAGGACTGTTTATTCATCCCTCGATCGTACATCTAAGTGAGCACGAAATACATGGGAGCCATATCTGCTCGTCCCACGGTTGCTCAGCTCCCTAATCACAACTTCTGCCATTGTTGGCTTCAACGCATTGATCGTAGCCGACATACGGACGATTGAACATGACTGCTACGATCGATGCTCCCGCCAAATGTGAGTTACAAAGTGTAATTCGTTTTTGGCAAGCAGAAGGACGTAGTACTGTTGATATCTATCGCAGAATGAAGGAAACTAGTGTACAGGAATGGTATTGAAATTTTAAAGATGGTCAAAATGACGTCCATGAAGAAGGTGGACATGGGCACAAGTCTATCGCTACTGTAGGCTGCGTTCGCGTGTTGATCAAGTGATCAACACCAAACAAAGATTTACAATCAATGAACTTTCTGATAAATTTCCAGACATTTCAAGGTCTGCTTTGTACACAATTGAACGAGACCTCGGATACCGGAAGCTGTGCGCTCGTTGGGTCCTGGCCAGTTTTACCCGTCAAGACGTAGCTCTCCTTCTTGGCGGCTAACTTCTTTAAAGATGACGTCAAGAAGGTTGTGCCACAATATAGAAAAAGCCTCAACCATTTCAGCAATTATGCGAAGTAATGCAATGTCGTTCAAAATTAAGGAACAAATAATAACACTTTCATATCTTCAAAAACTGTGAATCAATTTTTTGGATATTTTCACTGGGCCTAGAGATACAGTACTTTAACGTTTTCTCAAATTTACAGGTTGTCTGAATAATATTACGATGGTTTTTCAGCATTTTATTACTTTTACGTGGCCAAAATTAAAAAGCAAAATTTTAAAAATACAAAAAAATAAATAAATTTATCATAACAGATGATGATAAAGAATATATAGGCTACTTATCAGCACTGCAACATCACTGCTTCTTATCATCACTGCAAAGTCCATGCAGCTGTTAAAGCAGAAATTGTGAAATTACAAAAGGAAAATCAAACAGTTGAAAAAATTTCCAAACAGAAAATCGCTCAAAAACTGTTGTAAACCCAATTCTGAAACTTTATAATGAAACTAGTATGCTGACTTATACAAAGAAGCTAGGTAGACCTAGGAACAAACACTACAGTAAAAGAGGACAGGGTTATGTAACGCCTAGCACTAAAAGACGGCTTTCTAAGGGCGGGTAAAACGTCTAGTTAAATTAAGGGTGGTACAAATATTTCACGACAAACTGTGGCCACGCAATTGCAAGAAATAGGTTTCATGCAAGATCTCCACGGAAAAAGTTGCTGATAAATAAAAGGAATCAGACGGCGCAATTGACATTTGCAAAGAATCATGTCAGTTGATCAGAAGACGATTGGAACAAAGTTTTTGTCAGCGATGAATCCAAATTTAATAAACTTGGTAGCGATTGTAAGCAATTTGTCAGCAAAAGAATTTGTGAAAGTTTGAAATCAAACTGTGAGAAGAAAACTGTAAAGCTTAGTGGAGGTGGCATGATGCATTTGGTATGATATCAAGCCAGGATACATCACCTCATGTGCGCTTAAATTTTAGAGTTATTGCCGCTCTTTAGGAGAATGGGTTAGAATATCACGTGCAAGTTCGTAGGATTGTAGAATGTTCCCTATCACGAGATGTAGCTCGTTATGGGCTATCCTATGGATCAAGGAGTAGAGGTTATGTACTGGCCTTTTCAAAGTCCCGGAAAGAATCCAATAAAAACTCAAAGGAAAAATCTATGACGAAATTTTGTGGAGAGAAATCCAAAGAAGTTGAAGATTTGTCGCTAAAATTACAACAGGAATGGGCCAAGATGACAGCTGCTCAATGTCAAGATTTACTGAAATCCTGTGTTTGTTGATGCGCTGCAGTGATTCAAATTAAAGGTCACAATACTAACTAGTAGCAAAAAACTATATGTGATCTGTTTGTAGGCATATTTAGGTAAAAAACGTTATTGTGTTCATTAATTTTAAACCCTAAAAAGTAATAAAATTTCGAATTACTAAGGTAGTATTATCTCGGTAACCTGAAAATTTGAGGAAGATATCACGTACTGTGTTTACTATCAGTGAAAATTTCAAAGAATTTCTTCATATTGTTGAAAGTTTGGATATTTTAATATTTACTCCTTAATTTTCGACGGCACTGTAAAAAAGAACCGTAGTACTTCTGGCAATGAAATGATTATGTTATGTAGATTTGCCTTTTTTATAGCCCATTGGTGGTTGAAACCGCAGCCCTCGTAGTTTGAGACATTGGGCTCATAAATGTTGTATGCACTCTCACACACAATTTAAAACCGTTAAGCATTGATTAGCTTTCATTTTAAGAGAAAATGACTCTTCTTCAGCACCCGCCTAAATATTGGTCCGTTAATCCGATTTACCTCCATTTCTCAAGTAGCCTGGAACTTCCTGCGAATGAAATACGCTCTAGTTCACTTAGTATGAAAAACAACTCAATTACTACTCAGGGTTGAAATAATAAATTTGCTATTGTTAATACTGTCCACAATCTTGAGTCGGACTTAACGTCTCATTATTGTTTCCGGTGAAGCGTTGCTGCTCGGAACAGATGTGAACTACAGCGAAATATATTGCTGATCGAATGACAATCTTGGGATCTAACCAACTTAGGGCAAGAAAGATTCTACAACTTTCCATACTAAGGAAATAAACGAATGGTCTAGCACAGGGGAGGCGAGACAATATTCCAGGGGGTGCAAGAAAAGTCCAGGTAAATAATTGAATATTGGTTATATGTTGGCATTTTCATTTTATTTTGCAATAGACTAACTTTGTTTTCATTTTAGAATTAAATATTGTTATTCAGTAGTCGTCACATACATAGTTGAAAAGATTCAATTCTACCATACATTTAACGCGTTCAGCAGTTCCTAAAGTTTACGACCTAAACTGAACATGTTTGTTACCGATATGAAACAAGTTCAGACGTTAGCTGTTCCTCACTGCCTGGTAATTTTTGCTGTTGTATATGAAAAAAGGGGAATTTTCCCAGCATTTGAGAACTTGTCCTTGTAGTATTTAGTACTATTTTTTACTACTGAGTTATTTGTTCTATTGCAAGTAAGAGGTTCATTTTCTGAGGTTTATTCCAATGTTAATTTATAATATGTTTGCAATGCTATATATGCAATTTCATTTACAAATTACATTAAAAAATAAAGTAACGATCTTTTTTATGAAATACTATTCGGAATTAGTATCATTTATTCTTGAGAAAAATATAAATTCCAGGGTGTGCGAGGTTCGAATGAAATTTCTTTAGAGGTGCAGAGCGAAAAAAAGGTTAGGAACTCCTGGTCTAGCAATTAGTAGTCTGTTGACAGTGCCTTGAAGTTGTTTAGCTTTATTTTCTAATCTTGTTCCTGGTATCATAAAATGTGAAAATTTATTTTATCGTATGAAAATAGTTTATGAACTGTAGATCATTAAAGTATGAGCTCGAAATATTTAACTACTATGAAACTTATTTCTCTAAGCTTTTATTTGTTTTTACTAGAAAGATATTGTTCAGTTATGATTAAATTTTACAAATATGAAATTGTTCAGAGATGAACGAGAAGTTATCTTGTAAGAACGTCAGTGTCTATGCAGTATTTGTTGCATCTGTTAATTCTTACGAGTAGTAAGGCGTCAGCCCAGCATTTTCATTGTCATTCAACACCCACGGTATTGTTGGTTACTGGCATATTTTACTTGTAATATTTTTATGTTGTCTGAATTATGAGTGGAGAGTACACAAGTGTCCACAGAATAATATAATAATAATATATTCAAGAGCTAACCTATAAATATACAATGAAATTACTTTTTAGGTGTTCCCGATAAACTTAACTGCATCGGAATAACAACGAAAGACGATCAAAAATTAAGAAATTGTCGCATAATAACACTGAGTTAGAGGTCAGACCTGCTAATCAAAAAGGCAGGTCCTGGTAAACTGTCACTCAAGTTGGCTTCTCGTGTGGCCAACAGGGAGCGTTAATGCATGAGATTTTTCGCTCTGTGGTAAGTAAAAACCCATGTTTAAAACCTGGATTGCACTACACCTGCGCTCTTTAGACACTGAAGATGACGAATAGAACTATCCTGAAGAAGTTATTACCGTTATCCGAAATATACACCAATCATATATTTATCAGTAGATTTGCTCTGTTCTGCCTAGCAACACTGAGTTATAAAATACGAAGCGCTAAGAACATCTATGTAATCTTATCACATATGCTCTTCCTACTCACTCCTGAGGACTTCATGGCTTAGGATGATTCACCTCCAAACCAGCCGTTCCAAGACGAGTTCGTAACGTTACAAATGTCAAATTTGAAAGGAAGCTCAGCCGAATTCTTACGTATTCTAAGACTCAACAGGTAAATTTTTTGGTACCACTCCGTCTTTCGATCATAGTTAGGTTTATTTACATCCATTTTCATCGACTATTTTCATTGAGGTGCATTTTAATTTAAATTCCAGTGTTTTGATATAATGACATCGTCAAAACCTAGGTAAAATGTTTGAGCAATTTAGTTTGATACTGAACTTCAAATTAAATAGCTGACGTTAGAGTCTCGTTTTCGCGGAACAAGAAAATATTAGTACTGAGAAAATATTACTCAGTACTACAAAACTACAGTACTTACAAAATATGCCATACTTTCATCTCCAATAGCCTTAAAAGATGAAAATTCTTTCAGAATATGACCAAACCAACACATTTCATACCATCGTTAGCTATTTAGTTCTTTGTTTATGACGTACCGTCATCAAAATGCCCAGTATTTTCTTACTGACGATACAGGCAACTCTCGATTTATCCACATCTCGATTAGTCCCTCCCTCGATTTATATAGTTTTGTTTGCCGATTTATCTCGATTTATCCACCCTTCGCGTTCGTCTTGTATTCTGCTACATTCCTTGTAAAAAAAATCAAAAGGACATTTTGTAAACAAAGGCTGTTCTTTCATCTGTTACTCTGTTCAATGTGTGTTGGTTTGATATATGGGCCAATATGACAACCCCTATGAGTTCATGTAAAAAAGTTGATGTACAATTAGAATTAAAGAGAAACTGGAGATTCTCGAGATGCTAGATAGTAGACAGCCGGTTTCTGAAATTAGTAAGCATTTTTCTGTGTTAACATCAGCAGTGAGAAAAATATCTAAATTCAAAATTAAGGCATCAAGTGTTGATAAACTTGCTAAATGCTTCCATCTTGCCGAACAGTTAAAACATGCTTTTGCAGACGTAGAAGAAAATTCAGATATTAAGCGTACATGTTGTTCAACTTAAGATGGCCTTCTAGGTAACTACAAAAGAAAATAATATGAATTAAATAAGAAAAGTCAGTGATTTCATCTAAATATTCTATCAATATATATGTAGTCATATACATAAATGTAATGAGTCTTATTTTATATTTAACGCTTATATATTTCAACTGCTTACCATATCAATATATTTTAAACAAATATGTTTGTATCGTATAAAAGCGTTAAACAATTTATTTATTTGAATATTTTCGTTTTATTTACTCCTTTGCTGTAGGATGCTAGGATGATTATTCGTATACAGCATAAAGTTTCCCCTAAATGAACAGGTTCACTTTTTCTTTTAAACTAAATATGGTACCTCGATTTATCCACCATCTCTATTTATCCAGTCTCATCCCAGGAGACAAATCGAGAGTTACCTGTATCCGTTTCGTAGAGCTAAATTGAACAGATAGTGCGGGCATGTTGACGATTAAAACAAAGTGTTACCATTTGTACCATTTGGTTCTCGTGTGATAGCAGTTTAACTTTTCGGTTCTAGCCGTTAGGTGTAGCAGCAGACATGCCATCATATAGGAACAGCCGCAACTTAGAAAGCAGTGTCCTAGACTGGTCCTCAACGTGTTTGATTTTTCCATTGATCACAAAACAAAATAAGTAAGACGCACTGAAATTAGGCTAGTACGAGTCAAGACCTTAAGTATGGAGTGAAGGATTTGGCCATCAGAAGCACCACATCATAATCTTCAAATTTTTAGAGCAAACCAGGATGAACGTGATGCCAACAAACTACAATATACTCGTATGAAATCCTACATCTACTGCAAGCCCTAGAACACCGGACCAAATCCGCGCGCAACCACACCTGCTACCACAATAATATTATTAAGATGCGACTTCCCCTTGTACAGGGTGGGGACAGAACATAAACAATTTTTTCTTGAAAAATACATTGATTTCAAAGTCTTACTCTAACAAACAGTTCGTAATTCATTTATCTACGACTATGTACAAAAATATATTTGAAATGCTTCCCCTTTGCCCTCACTATTTTGCGAAGTCTGTTAGGAAAGTCTTTAATGACCGCACAACCTACTTTTAATGGTATTGGCTCCTAGCATTTATTCAATTTTGACTTTAGAACTTAGATACTCTGGCAATGAGTAGAGAAGGCTTCACCTTGATACTTATTTTTATAAAATTACATTGGGTAACATTTGAAAAATAATAAATATCAAAATTGATTTGAAAACATCTAACAGGAATTGTGCCCCGTCTTGTAACACGCACCTCACTGTACAATCTCTGGAGCAGCAAGAGTTTCCTCGTCTCCCCCAAACAATGTTTCGAGCTCGATCTTTCTCATTGGGATTTCTGAATCCTAAGCTCCAATCGCACGGAAGCAATTTCAATGCATTCGAGACCTGACGAAATCCATGAATTTTTAACTTTAAATCATAGCGACTTCAGAGTTCAGCAAACTTGTCATGGAGAGGTGAGAGCAAAAGAAACAATGCATGACCGTAGAAGCAGTACTCGATATACAGGGTGCTTCAGAATTAAAGCAACTAGTTTTGCATATTAAATAAATCATTTAAAATCAATGTTCGGTTATGTAAATCTTATAATATTTTGAAAGTAATAAGATAATATTTCTATTACAAGTGCCTAAATTTTAAATTTATACTTCATATAATGGCTGTGGATTGAAATATCGTTATTAAGATCCACAAAGAAGGCAAGAGTAGCGTATCAATTGCAAAAAAGTTAAAAATGAACCGTTCAACTGTTTGGAAAATTGTTACAAAATTTAAGGAGACTGGTACGACCTCTGATAAACCAGGACGAGGCTGGAAACGAAGCTTTCGGACCAAAAAACTTATCAAAAACACGCGGGAGAAGTTGCGTTGCAACCCACATCGATCCTATCGAGAACTGACTGCAGAAGCCGGTGTTAGCAAAACTTCAATATATCGAGTGTTAAAGGAGGATCTGGGAAAGAAACCTTACAATTTGATGAAACTTTATGAGCTAACTGAACATCATGAGAGAATGAGGGCTAAAAGAAGTCGTCACATCCCTAATGAGATAGCCCAAGGCACACTCCTAAACTTGGTGTTCACAGATGAGAAAAATTTTGACATTCAGCAAGTTGTGAACCAACAGAACGACCAAGTTTGAAGTTTCTCAAGTTCAATCTTGGGTAAGATTGTTACGAGACGTTAAAATGCACAGTCTGTCAAGGTTTGGGCAGCTGTGACAGCCACAGGAAGATCTCCGCTTGTTTTTGTGCCTCGTTTCTTTGGGGTCAAACTGAACTCAGAACGATACATTTCTTTTATTTTGAAATCAAAGTTGCTACCCTGGGCTACAGAATATTTTCAGGGTTTACCATAGAGTCTCCAACAGGATTCATCACCCTCTCAAGGCTCCAACGTAACCCAAACCTGGATTCAGAGGAACATTCCATCTATCATAAGCAAAGGAGCCCCGACCTCGATCCTTTGGACTTTTCTATCTGGTCCATTTTGGAGACAAAGGTTTTAGCTACCCCTCACACTTTTCTCGAGTTCCTCAAAGCCAAACTGCAAAGGGAATAGGAACCAATTCCGCAAGAACAGATACGTGCCGCTGGCGATGCATTTGTGAATAAACTCAAAGCTGTAGTTCGTAATAAGGGAGGGCACATCAAATAAATGCAACAAAGTATCGTTTACTTATTATTCACCTTTGAGTTTCAACCCTGGAAATCAAAATCCCACATTTGAATTATCATAAACCTACCAAAAAAGTTCATTGCCTTAATTCTGAAACACCCTGTAAATCTTGATACTATAATAAATTTTACACTGTTAGAGGTGTAAGCAGAGTGCGTAGCAAAAGTTCTTGACACATTAATGTTGTTTTGAACTCAAACCTAACCTAACGTTCGGATTTGACTGAAATTGTACATTGTTATTCTAGTAAATATTGCCTATGTATGCGCACAGGGAAATCTAAAATAGGTGTTTAAATCAATTTTGATTTTCAATAAAGTTAAATTCCTCTAGAGATTAGTATTTAACCCATTTTGTTAATATTTTGTGGCATAGTCTTCGTTCTCTCTAACAGTTTCAAGCTTTCTTTAGTTTCTTACGAGTTACAAGCATGTACTTGTTAAAATTTTTGACCAGTCTTCTTTACAAATCTATAGTTGTTTAACGTTTTGTGGATCCCTTGCATGCACTTGCATCTTCAACGGTTTCCCAAAATTTCCTAAAGAATTGAGATCAGCGGTTCCCAGACATCAATACCATTAACCTTCATTATATTTGAGTTGTTTTGCCTTTGTGTTTAAGATCATTACCCTGTAGAAAAATGAAATCGCTGTTGTGTTGGAGCGATGTCACACTTTTGAACAGATTTCTGGATAAAATTCCCGGACAATTAGATACATTCATTCTTCACTGATTTAATTTTATTCCTTCAATTCTATTCGACGAAAAACAAGCCCGCTTCATCACACTTCAACCTTTAAATTTTACTGTTGGAGTTATGTTTTTGGTTCATATTTTTTCCCTCTTTTTGCTACATATGGGTTCGTGTGTTTCTTCCAAGAAGCTCAATCTTTGTTTCATCTGACCGAATTACTTTGTTGCAGTATTCATCTGACTCATTTTAATAATTTTTAAAACAACTAAACGAGCTTGTCTGTGTGGAGGCTCAAGTAATAGAATCTCGCTTGGTGATCATTTCGTACTAAAAATCTCTTAAAGACCTTAGTCAGTTTTCGTGAATGAATACTCCTCAGAATGTTTACTGTGATACGATATTTTTTTTAAATTTCCGAACAAATGCCCTCACGGTGCTCACCAGTAAATTAATATCTTCAGTAATTTTTCGTTGGCCATTACCATTTCAGTGACGCACAAATATATTTTCCCGCACATCAACAACTATTTCCTTACTTTTAACCATCTTTGAACCTTGAACACTTCACAGTAATGTTGAAATGTGTTCTAAACAGTCATCTACAGTAGGCAAGGGGCTGTCTATTACTGGGACTAGTTCAAAGATTAGGTAGTACAAATTCAAAAGAAAATCATAGCAGCAAGCTCATTTTATCATGATAATTGCATGTGGTATTAAATATTATTGTATGGGGTGCTGTAACTTTCTTTCAAATGAGAGTTGATTTGCAACAATTATTTTATAATTCCTTCTGCGTATCAATAGACAATATTCATTAGAATATAAATGAAAATGAATGGATAAAAAATGTAGGAAAAATGCAAGGGGATTTCTAGATAAAATGTAAATGCTCCGATAAAAACATATGGCTTTTCAGTGACAAACAAGTTTGCAGCAATATCTCTGATAACAGACTCAGACTTTGAGATGCAGACAGAATCACCGACAAAAACACAAATTTTCTCCCTTCGTATAGCGACAGAATCCAATAAACCTGTGAAGTGCTCCCATTGCAATACCTCATTGCAATTCACATCAGCATGATCGAAGCCTTTTTGAAACATACGTTAAAGAAGCACTAAGTAATGATAAAAATGTGGTTATACACGTAGGATCCCAATAACAAATTTAAAAACAGTCAGGACAGTCTCAAACCGGTATTTTAATGTGCTTGTAGCCTTGACTGGCGTGAAGATATTTTTACAAATTTTATCTTGTGTTTACGCAGACAAAAATTTTCAATGCTACGAAATAGACATCGAAGAGAGTTACTCATAAGCATTACCACTTGTACGCAGTACCCCCACATGTCACATCACAGATATATTTAACATACAAAAAGTGTTGTATATCTAAGTAATGTTCGATAACGAGTAAATGCAATTGATAGCTCAGAACCTACCAATGGGAAAAATTATGAGAATATTTATCAACTTGGGGAACATCGACTGGAAAGAAAACTTGCAAGTACATACA